>VMDR010006605.1:0-44631 GCA_007922815.1 Macrotus californicus
ACACATAGCCATCATTCATTTGCTTAAATAGCTACATTATAGCCAACACTGAATTCCAGTTTGATGGATGATGATATTGCCAGAACATGTTTTTGGTTAGTATATATGCCATAAATATATTTTGATTTCCCTTTCAGTGTCATTTCGTCTTGCATGGGTTTCTTATCGATACTTTAGAGTCAGATAGTTCAAATTAAACATTTTTCTTCTCTAAGTAGATAAATCTATCAATTACATTTATTGTGATTCATAATAAATTTAAAGTTCTTTTTTCCACTTTATTTTTTTGTTTTTATTTACCATGCTTCCTCTTTGTTTCTTTTCTTTTTTTCTTCTCTCATTTCCAGTAGAATGCTCATGGTTTCTTGTATCCATTTTTCCATTTGCTGGTTTTGCACTCATAATTCTACTATTTTTTAGTGTTTACTCAAATATTTAACGTGCATTGCAACTTGGGTTTTCTCAGCAAACTCATTGCTTTACCTTCCTTTCACATTCCTGCTCTCCATCTGCCTTGTTTTCAGAACTGTTCATTCATTTTACCATCAAAAACATCAAAGAAATGTTGAGATTGTTATGTCATTACTTCTCCTGGACACTATTGATTTATGCCTGCTGTCCATGGCCTGTGAGTTCCTTGCAGGGTGAAGGCATCGCCACCTTGTTGCTGGCCCGTCCTACTAAACCTGCACTGCGGAGCCAAATGTGTCCACTTCAGAGGCTTGGGGTGGAAGCACACATTTGCTGCCAGGTATAAGCTCTCCTCTACATCTGTATTTCACCAGAAAGTGCCTTGGTGGGGATTATGCAGTGCTAACCTGGATTATTAAACATCAGTATTTTTTGTTTATTTGTTTAATCAATGATGGATGAATGAGGGGGTGGGAAGGTCATTAAAGTATGATTATAAAAATTTTTATGATAATTAAAGTTAAAAAGAAATTGGTAGATGATCACAGGTACTGGGGTAATGAATATTTCTTTTTCGTTTTTTTTTTTTTTGGAGAGGTCACAGAGGGCTTCTCAGTGAGATATGTTTTGTTTTGGTTCTTGAGGAATCTGGAACATGAGTCAGGCTGGGCATTGTAGGCAGAGGGGACAGCAAGTGCAATGTCACGGAGGTATGGGAGAGCAGGGCCAATCCTAAAATGGCACAAAGCTCCACAAAGAGACTAGAGAGAAGGACATGAGAACATAGGCAGAAGAGGGGTGGAAAAAACCAAAGATAAACTGGAGTCAGGTGCCAGCTGCCCTGGCATGCTATCTAAAAGAGCTGCATGTTTCATAGAACTGTGCCAGGTGGTTTCTAGCACGTAGGCTCACTCCCCCTGCCCCGTGTCCCTCACAATACTGAATTAGTCACTCCAGTTATTCCCACTGAGCCTAGACATGGCCTTAGACAACTTTTCAACAAGACACTCCAAGGCAATAGTTTTCTGTTAAAAAGAATTGGCACCTCTATTTGTCATCTCTGATGTTAACAATGAGGACCCTCTAAAATAACTGATTCACACGTGGGACAAACAGCTTTGGAGAAGGGATGGACACAAAATGGGAGCAGGAAATGGCTGGAGTGATCAGATACCTATAAGTAACTGATACAGACTAGAAGAAATAAATTTGAGAACAAATTTAGTAGGTGGACTCAATCCAGACTTGGCAACTAAGAGGAAGAGGAGAGGGTGGAACCTGAGGGAATATATGAGTCCAGTTCTAGGCTTTATGACTTGGACAACTGGACAACTTGGTGTGTGGCTCCTGATTCCCACATCCCCTGGGCCCCACCTGTGATTTCAGCTGCAGCTGTGCGGAACAATGGCCGTTCGAGCTGTCAGCATCCTACTTCAAGGACCCGCTGAGTGCCTCTGCTTCTCTGTGTCATGGCTTTGGAAATTCCTAGCCCAGAAATAGCCCAGAAATGTGGGAGAATTTATGACCTCGGGAGTGGAGATTCAAGTTGGTGAATAAATATCCCAGCCTGCTGACCTTTGGAGGGACAAATCTGAGATTCCTGAGTATCTTCAATGGGACAAAATATTAGCTGCTAACAGTCATAATCAGATCAATAGCACACACTTCATTGGTCTTACCTCCTTTCCTGGATTTTCTTAACTCCACACTCCCACTTCTGGGGCAACCCCTCAAATAAGCCACCTGTACCTAAGTCTTTGTCTCACACTGTGCTTTTGGATCATCCAAATAAAGACTGAGATGAAAACGTCTGTATCAGAAAGGGAGGGGACTTCAAGAGAAAGCGGGGAGTGGGGGTCCTAGAGTGGAAAATAAGAAAATTGGTTTGGGAAATGTTACATGTGAAGTTCTGTAGTGATTCCAAGCATGAAGGAACCAAGAACGGCATGTAGCAGGGTCTCAGTAATTATGTGATGAACAGATAGTATTTGAAGTCTGGGAGTGGATGAAATCTTATGTCAAAAGCTAATTCACTCTGAAAAGAGACTAAATGCATGAACTAATGATCCAAGAGATTTTATAGAGTCTGGTGCTCTGTTCACTCTTTGTACACTAATTGGCAAATTTATAGGGTTGCCAAGATGGCAAGTTTATGGATTAAAATAAATCATATTTTACTAGTAAATGCCATCTGTGTTTGAGTTGCTTTTTTCCCTTTGAAGAAAGTTAAGCTTAAAAAGAAAAGTTAAAAATTATAAGAAATAATTTGCAGATTGATGGCATTTCTAGATATTTTGACCAAGAGAATGGAGGTGGGACCCGCTGCCCTTCTTCCAGGTCAATGACAGTTCAGCGACTGTGATTGGCTCATTGGGGAGAATGATTCCATATTTAGCTGAGCTGATGTGAGGTACAGTTTATGAGTAAGTACCTTTGTTCATAAAGCTGTGTTGTAAAATGTGTTAGCTACCAACCACACGAAGACTTGAAATATGTTTAGGGCAACTGAGAAATGCTTTATTTGATTTTATGTTACTTTAATTTCTTTAAATAAAGAAGCTGAAGCATCATAAAATATTTTTCCATGAAATACTACTTTGTTTTGGTAGGGCCATATTACACTTAATTGAAAATTCAGCATCTGAATGAGTATTTCTAAGGCTTAATATGATAATAAAAGCATGTAAAATGTTTTGTTAATCATTTTAACAACTTTGTTTAGGTATAATTGAGATGCAAAAAAACTACATATTTAAAGTATCAAATGTGATGAGCTTGGACATGTGTATACCTGGGAAACTGTGCCCACAGTCAGGGTAACTAACACATGTATCACCTCCAGAAGTTTCCTCATGTCTCCTCTTCTGGGGTGTGATAAGAACACAACATAAGACCTACCCCCTTCGACAAATTTTTAAGCACGCAATACAGTATTGCTGTCTGTAGGCTCTATGCTGTGCGGCAAAGCTGTAGAACTAATCTATCTTGCTAATTTTTATGTAGTATTTTGCACTGAGAAGGCTTTGGATACATTGTATTAAATAAAATGCATAATTTAAAATAATTGTTTTTTTTTTTTTTACTGTTCAGGCAGCTATTAGAAAATAAAATGATTGAGTGGGTCACTAACAACTTTCTACTTCTACTGGCAATGCTGGGGTAAAGTGCAGAGAGCACAAGCCTCCCGCCCTCTGGTTAAGGAAGGTCTCTTCCAGGTGTCAGGGTGTCGTTGGGGCGCCCCTCCGCAGGCCCTCGTTGGCATGACACCTCTCACGTGTCTACCACTATTGGTATCCCTTGTCACTTCGGGGACTGAGAGAAAAAAAGGCACAAGTCCCGTAACAAAAGAGAACTTTTCTAGGGCTTAGTTTTTTAATGTTTTGATTTTTAACCCAGACTTTGACTCTTGAATATACTCATCAGTTTGTTTGTTTTATTGAGGCTTAGAGCACTGGATTTTCTTTCAAAAATGGCAGGAAGAGGGTGAGGGTGTGACCTGAGAAGGAAACAAAACAAAACGAAAACGCGTGGCCCCGCTGAGAAGGGAACGAGGGTGTGGCTGGAACTGAACTGGCACCTCGTTCTGGAGCCCAGGGACGAGGGATCAGGTGGAGGACAGCCCGGGCTGCAGGCCGAGATAGTCGGTGAGAGAGGGATGCTGAGCCAACGGAGCAAATGTTGTTCTCGAGACAGGGTCCAAGAGAGATGAGGCCAAAAACAGCTGGTGCCAGGGAATCACCATGAGGCAGGGTCCTATCGCAATGCTGAAAGTCCCATAAAAGAGCTGCTAGAAAAAACACCGGGCGGGGGCCAAGCCAGACGGAGAGCAGGGAAGACGGGGGCAGGGGTGTGGTCCAAGGTGTCCTCCCACAGTCCTCGTCATTCTTGCCGGTGGAGAGAAGGCTTCATTGCACATCCCTGTCTGGGACGCTCCACAGCCCAGCTGCTGACAAACGTGTTATTTCCTTGGCCCTAGTATTCAAAGCAAAATCAGATGGACTCTCTTCAGCTTCTTGGGTATTACTGAGGGTTTTTTTTGGCTCCTCTACATATATTGTACATCTAACTTACTTGTTTGTTCTCTGCTCTACTAGCCTGCAATCACCTTACCCTTTTCTCTGTTGTCGGTGCCCTGAACAGTTACTAGCTACAAGCAAATAGCAGGAGGGGTGAGCCATGGAGGTGGAATTAAATTAGAAAACAGCCCTACCTGATGTGGCTCAGGAGTTCAGTGCCTTCCTCCAAGTCACAGGGTCATCTGTTCCATTCCAGGTCTAGGGCACTTGCCTGGGTTGTGGGCCAGGTGCCCAGTAGGGGGCATGCGAGAGGCAATCACACATTGATGTTTCTCCCCCTCTCTTTCTCCTTGTCTTCCCTTCTCTAAAAAATAAATAAATGAAATCTTTAAAAAGATAAATTAGAACACAATGTCACTCCAGGATGTGTGAATCCCGGCACTTTTTAAAAAGTTCCTGCAAATTCCCCTTTGGAACCACACACACACGTTTCAATATTCACATGCACACACATATCGAAACCCAGTATGGGAAATAACACCACCATTTGGGTGTCAGTCCAGGCGAGGGGCCATCACTTTTAGGATAGGTTGGGGAGGCTGTTTTCGAGATCTGTGCTTTGCCGCTGGATTGTTCACTAACTCCATGAAGCTAAAACTCTCCCAGAGATGTGAACTGTCCTCACGGAAATAGCTGGAAGAAACACATCAAAGTTTCTTGGCGTGATGCAGCAAGGAAGGCTGCAATAGATTAGCTCTGCCCTTAACAACAAGTTTCACTGGGCCGATGAGAGATGTTATGGAAACATATCAAGGGAAAGAGGACTCCAGTTCAGCTGGCCAGCAGGCCATAGGGTAATCATGGCAATGAAAATACTGAACCAGCACCAAGACTCACAGAGCAGCTTATTATAAGAATTTAATATACAGTATTATGGAGAATCTAAATAGCTCTCGTAATAGGATCCGGAGCTTTGCTCTTCATCCCTGGTTCAAATTTGAACTCAGTCCATTTCAACTAAAATGAGTTACCATTTGAGATCACTTAAAGGACTTGGCAAAACAAGTTGGTCATCTCCTCCCAGCTACCAGCAGCCTGACGACCTCACACACAGGGGCTACTCCTCAAAAGGGCAAAAACCCCAACTGATGCCCTTTGTGACGTGATTGCTTCACTTTCAGAGCAGAGCCAGGAGCCCCACTAAGTTACTCCAAGGGTACACCAAACACAGACTCCAGCTCTGTGACCAGAAGGGCCCTGATTCAGCCCTGGAGAGTCAAGATCGCAAAGGTTTTAAAAAAACAAAAAGAACTCTCCTAAGGTAAGTTTATTTCTTCAGTCAGACTTCTTTTAAAAAGGCACCATGATGGCATGATAAGTGTAAGCTCCTGTAGGTGTCAAAGGTTATTTCTCAAGGACCAAATCTGCCCTGCATTCCAGTGCAGTTGAGGATTCTAGGGAAGGCATCGCCCAAGACTACATGCCTTCCTTAATACCCACTCTCCCTGCGTCCTGTCTACCTCTGCTCATGCAACTCTAACCTGTCACACGGCTGGGTCTGGCAGCAGTAAGAATAAAATCAATTCAGCAAAGGCTTTCTATCTACCTCCATCTGTGAAGGAGGTAGTTGACTGCTAGCTGCATCTCACATCCTAGTTTTGAAGGAGGTTAGGAAATAAGAGGTTATCAGAAAAGTGCCTGTGAGCATCATGGTGCCTGAGGAGGCTGAACTCCTAGAGTCGGGTGTGGTTTGAGGGACACCGAGGCCCCCTGAGCATCACTGATAGGTCCACAGTCCAGTACCTGCTCCCATCATTGATTCAGACTCTCTCCTGCATTGCCTCCACTGGAAGAATAGTGTTGCAGGTAGAGCTGGAGAAAGGTTCATGTTCCTAAAGCTTGTGGGCTCCCCCACCCTCCCTCTTGGGTCTTCCTGCACTCACTACCCCCATCTGGCACCTTGGGACTCTAGCCCACAGCATATCTTTTATGCACTAGTTACAAATCTAGATTGATACATGCTTTTCAGGATTGTGCAGCCTGAACTTGGCATAGAGGTGAGCAGTCACACGCTCAACACCCCTCCAAGAGCCTGGGTTACTCATCCATCTGTCATCTGCTCAAGGCAGACTCATTATAACAGCAAGAGAGAAGATTTGGAAGTGCCCTTACCCTACCTAAACAAGTACGTGCTTCAAGGGCAGAGGCACAACGATGGTCAGTTGCAGGACACCATGAAGGACATTCTTACACACCAGAGGGGAGGGACAGGACTGTTCTCTGTCTGGTCTTTGAGATCCTGTTCACTTTCCTTCACAAACCAACCAGAAGTGAAGTTCATAAATAAAATAACCCGCAGTTATTCATTGATCCAAAAAGTCTATATACTGTCCTGACGTAATGGAATAATAAAAGAATGTAATTTACATTTTAGAATGCATTGCAAGGCACCCCTATGCTCCATCTTCATGGCTGAGATAGCTCTCAATGTGACATGGTGGCACCGTGTTTTCTGGGCAGCCAGGGGCATGCCTTTATGAAACTGTGCACAGAGCTTGTCAGTTCTGAATAAGACTAAAGGTGGTCTTCCACATTAGGTACATTCCTTGAACATTCAGTATACGCTCAAGCTGGGCAAAAGAGACTTCGTGGAGATCTATAAAACAGAGTTAGAGTCTGGGCTCAGGTAATTACACATGTTTACTATTAAAGGAACTAAAGGGAGAAATAAAGTTTTTCACCTTGGTGAATGTCCAGCAAGGACTCAGAAGTTCCTGAGGGACGCTGGGCAACTCCCTGCATCGAGCGGACAGTGCAAACCACCCCAGCACCTTGCTTTCTGATCCCTAACCGCCAGTAGCTTCCTTCCAGCATTGTAACAACCCAAAATGTCCCCACCACTTTCCAAACTACCCTTGCCAAGAACCACGAAGCTAAAATGTCAATCTAGGGATTTGGTTCCTGGTGAATCTGTGGTGTGTTCCCCCATAATTTACTGTAAATTCTTATTCAATGTCTGTCACACCCACTAAATTATAAGTTCTGAGGGAGCCAGGGCTATGCCTGTCCTGATCACCACTGCATCTCCTGACAGGGAGTACGCACTCCGTAAATGGATCAACGAGAAAATGAATGAACGGATGAGCACCGCAGAGTCATCAGAGCTGTGCTAATTCATATAACTGGCTAAGTCCACCTTCAACGCTTAAGAAACAGGCCTCTAAAGATTTTACAGTCGACCCTGGCACAATACAGGTTTGAACCACACAGGTTCACTTATACGTACATTTTTTCCAATAAATACAGTTTTTCCTTAATATCTTCAGGTTTGTCATCTGTGGATCAAAAACAGTGTTTTTTGCCTTCGCAACCATGGTTTCCCAGTAACAGATTCCCAAGTGTGGATTAAAAAATGCTATTTTTGATCCACAGTTGGCTGAATTCATGGATGCTTAGGGGCAAGTATAGTTAAGTTTTGAAGAGTTAAAAGTTCTACACAGGTTTGGTTTTTTTTTAATTGTTGACACTATTACAGATGTCTCCCATTTCCCCCGCTTTGCCCCTTCTACCCGCCCGCACAACATTGTTGTCAGTGCCCAGGGGCTATGCATGTATGCATATATGTTCTTTGGCTAATACATACAGATTTTTCACTGCTGGGGTTCGTGTTATTCAAGAGTCAGCTGTACTTTAGGATACTTACTGACATTAGGTTTAAATGTAATAACCCCCTGCCATCTCATATGTAACAACACTCCTCGCTTAGTATCTAGAGGGTCAGGGCCATTTCTTCCGTCAGAACAACAGGACTTTGTCCCAGAGGACCAATGTTTAGAGGAAGCGAAGAAGGATGGCCTCGGAGACCTAACATCTTCCTCTTCTCCTGCCTCGCTCCTTTCTTTGAGCCTGCCTTGCGCACTCCCTGCCTGGAGCCCTGCAGTGGCATCTCCAGGAAGATTTCGCGTCCTGGTTCACATTTGGACCTTAACTTGGTTGGACCGGGAGTCAGGAAGTCTGGGTTTTCATCCCAGCTTCGTCACTAACTAGCTGAGTGACCTTAGGAAAGTTACTTCACTCATCTAAGTCTGTTTCCTGGTCTATAAAATGAAAGGATGGCGCTAAAAGTTTCTGACAGTTCCTTCCAGCTCTCATATTTAACATTTCCGTGATACAACTGGAAGCAGCAAAAACAGGTAGGCCCAAAGTTATGAAAACGCTAGAACATGGTTTAAACAAGCAAACAATGCAAAGGCCAACGGTGGAGCTTTGCCCAGCTCAATGGCAGAATATCTTTGGAACTTAGAAGGAAAAGAAGAAACATATGTCCGTATAGATTGCACAGTTTCTACAAAACGAACTTAACCAGTTTCCCTCTCTGTCTAAAACAGTGTCACATTTTCTTTCGCATTAACCAGCTGGCAGCTCTGTTGCATGATGTGTTCCTTTCCTTCACTTCCAGTGTTCACAGGAGGCCTTAGCGGCAGGCCCCAAACTGTTCAAAATAAGAACCACGTTGTAAAGGTGGCTGCTCCCTCTCAGAAAGGAGGATCCAGATATCACAAGGTTCATAATAGAAAACAAATCATTCTCTCCCTTGCAGAATCTTTAAGACTCTGAGTTCCAATTTAAAGATCAAATCATGTAAACAAACTCTTATTTAGGCCTAAACACATGTAAGATTAATACCGAGATTTTAAAGAGCTATAATTTGAGGTTCTAAGATCATCTTATGGTTAGCCCATGAAATCAGGAAATTGCTTTTTCTGGAGAGAAAGGAATTGAAATGCATTTATGTGGCTACAGGATTTTATTTTAATAGTAGTCAGCTCCCCGCTGGTGTTGCCTTTCGAAGGGTTATCACCTGCATGGAGGCACAGCGGCAGGTGGTTTACAATTGCCGTTCCATCTCGAAACATTGGGATACAAAAGCATCTCAATGCTGCTCCTCAGGCACCAGGCTGTGCCCACTTCTTGAAGTAACTCCAGGGGTCTGCTGGCCAGCTTTTCTCCAAGACGCTGCTAAGGAATACGGGGGCTGAGTGAGAAGTGTGCGCAGGGCAAGCAGGGAAGTCCGGCATGTCTTCATCTAGCATGAACCACATTAGGTTCAGCTTTACTTCTCGTACTAAAAGAATCAAGAAAAGAACCGAGAGTGGTGATTTTTCAGTACTCGGTATCCACCTGCCATAGGATCTGTTGCTAAGCAAATGGCAGAGAATTCTACTCGAAAGCTGTATCATTCTTCAGTGACTTGAAATTTGGCACAAGAGGGAGAGATCCTATAGCATTCATATGTGTGTGTGTGTGTGTGTGTGTGTGTGTGTGTCCAGGCAGGGCCCACACCTATGGTTGGCCACTACTCCTCCCTGAACTCCAAGGGCACGACACAAAATTATGAGTACTTTAATATGGAGCAAAATAGGCAATTCCTGGGTGCAATTAAAAGACCCAGGCTAGATGCTTCTTCACCTTCAATGTAAAGCTGCCAGCTTTGTTATGTGCCACTGATTAGCAGCAGCTGGGGCCACTCCCACCCTAGGTTACAGGTGTGAGAGAAGGAGGACATGGCAGAAACCCTACGGAATGGGCATCAAATAGGCCTGCCTTCCAAGTCCTCAACAAAGCAGAATGCACTGATGGCCAAGGCCGCTGCAAGGCCAAGGCAGCAAGCAGCCTTGTCTCCCCCATTCAAGTCTTTAAAAGCCTGACATAGTTTTTGTTTTCAGCATTAAGTCAAATCTCAAAGTCTTTTCCCTCCCTTCCCCTACCCCACTCTTCCCTTCCCCCTTCTTGTATTGGCTACTGCAGGAGCGTCTTCCCTGCTATTATTAGTGGATAATTGCTGAACATTTTCTAGAGGTAATTAACCTTGCCTTTAAAATGAAAGAAATCCCTAAATTGAGCAATATGATGAAAGCCATTCTTTCATGTAATTTAATCTCATCAACCAATACCAGCCATTAAGTACATCAATTTCTAGCTGAAAGGAAGTGCTGAAGAATAAGCAGTGGCAATATTGTAAAGAAAAAACTCAAGGTCTTAACACTGTCAATCTCAATTTTTTTCAGAACAGCGTTCCCCAAGGGGCAGCCTGATTGCAAGAAGGCAGTGGTTTTGTTCAAACTCCGCAGTGACCTTGACAGAGGGCGCCTGTTGGAAGGAGTCTGCATCCAGCTGACAGCAACATTGTAGGCTTTGTGTGTGTATCTGAAACTGTAAGTTCACCAGGGACTTACACTTCTGTGTCGAATTCTAATTTTTCGTAACATTTTCAGAAAAGCAAATCTGACATATTGCAAAGGGCCTTGATATTTTACATACAGTCCGTCCATCCCCGCCAGCATTTCTACGCATGCCTATTTTGTAATTAAGAATTCTCTTTTAAGAATCTCACCCAGGTTTGAGGTTTGTGAGAGCCCGCGGACAACAGGTTTGCCCCCTTGCCTCCACATGAATGAGGCTGTGCCCGCCTGATTTCAGACTGATGGATATCAGAATTTTCCTCTCGCTAAAAGAAAGATTCCCAAGATGGAGACTAAACAACATCCCCCGGTATCTTGTTCCAAAGGTTGTGAAACTTCTGTGCCAGCAAACCACTTTGTGGTTGCATTAGACGCTCTCTGTCGCCCTGCGGTTAACTGGAAGTCAATTTACCGCAGGGCTTTTATCACCCAGCAGCTGCATTTAGCTTTCTGGGTGACCATGGCCCACACCCCAAACCAGAGGGAGGCCCTGAGGGGCTTTTTAAGGACCATTCAGAAACCCTCAGAGATGCCAGGGGTCAATGCCAGATCTAAAGAAACATAGATTGAAACAGAAAGAAAAAGGCGTGACGATCACTTTGGCGCCCTCTAGGGGCAATTTATTGCCATCTTGTAGATTGTGAAATAGTACGTTTGGGGAATTTTCACGTCAGTATAGAGACAAACATCTTGTTAGTGATTTCCTTAGATGGCTTACCAGTACCCTTTCCTACATTCTTTTTGTTGATTATTTTACATGACCACAGGATCCTTTTTCTCATGGAAACTTCATCATAAAATCCTGTACCCGAGGGGAGAAAAAACCAACAACAACAAAATTAAAGCCAGATATTTTGATTGTGTCTATCAGTTCTGTTTATTTTGATGCAAGCATTGAAGGCAACTGTTCAGCTATCCTTTTTAAATGTTTCCCATTCACAAACATGTGATTTGAGCTGGTTTTAGCTCCCTTTAACAAATAGGGCAACTCTGGTATGAGGCATAATATTTAAGAGCATGGCGTTTAGGGTCTGAATGACTGTAATTCCCAGACCACTACTTACTGTCTTTGGGTAAGTTTACTTAATCTTTCTGTGCCTCTGTCTCTTCAAGCACAAAATGGGTCAAAAAAGAGTACACTGCTCATAAGAATGCTATGAGGATTAAATTTAAAAAATGGCCCTAAAGCACATCATCACCTTCACATGTATCCAGAGTTTCTGGGTTCTTGAGGCAGGGCAGTGGAGGAGGCTCAGGAGTCACACAAGAAAAGCACCCACCTCCTAGGCTTGTTGAAGACATTAAGTTACTTAATGAGTCAAAGCCCTAGAATGATGCTTGACTTAGTAAACACTTGAAATGGTTTGCTGCTATTGTTCTTGTTGTTGTCTCTGTTTCACAGCTGAGCACACTAAAACATACAGAGGTCAAGCAATTTGCTTGGGAAACCAACAATTAGACAGTAGGGTCAGGAATCCATCTGACTCCACAACCCATGCTCTCTACCATTACGCTCTCTATGCGTAGTAACTGTTACTGTATTATATTGGCAGAAAAGATAAATTTCAAGTAGGTTTGCTGTCTTCACCTTATTAAAGAGAAGTCTCTAATTCATCCGCCTACAAAGTACGCGCTCTGCAGCATGAGCCTTCTTACACCAAGAGACAGAACTTTTAACCACCCAGCATCTGGTCTTCTGGTGGCACAGGGCAGAGAGCCACAGCTGTAAGGTAGGGAGCTGCCTTCCTCATGCTCAGACCCAGGCTGGCCTGGGACAGGGGTGACAACTGATAGGAACTGGAAGAGATGGAAGTGTCCTTCAGGAGTCTTGCTGCCGAGGCAAACTGAGTGGAATGCTTGGTAAACTCTGACCTTTCTCTCGAAAAGGCTCTCGGCCACTCCACTTTCTGCCTGAAGAGCAGGAATGTGTAGCATAGGGGATGCTTCCTTCTCCTCTGAGTAGCGTCCTGAGAATTTTCATAATTTCTACTGAACTTGGATAGAGACGGTTATTAGAGGTGTTTGTAACGTTGTTGTAATAAATGGGCTCGCTCCCTGACCTGTGGTCTTCTGCTGTCTTTGTTCACGTTTTACCAGCTCTGCTATCTAAGTTGCAAAACCTCAGAGTCTTCCTAAATCAAGGATTTCCCATTGATTTTAGCTTCCAAAAACAGATTTCTAGTGGGGCACTTATCATCAGATTTTTACCGTTGGTGAAAAGTCTCCTGCTAGTCAGCATACTGTCTACAACTGCTGAGGTTGTGGAAACTCAAGTCTCTGAGGTAGTCTAACTTTCCCCGAGGGCAGAAAGCTGCCTGAAGATAGTTTGTTGTTTTAGGGAAGACAATCACTCAAACATTTTCTAACTATCTGGCAGGGAAAAAATGCACTGAAAAATACTGAGTTTTTCTGATGTTGAGGTGTAAAAAAAAGGTATTTAAAATTAGAGGTGCTCTCCTTAGAGGTATAACCAAGATGTATGCTTACCTTTGAGTTCAGTTTGGCCATGGGACTTCCTAGCACATTTTTCCATCTTTTATTTAGGCGAGATCTTAAAATACTTCATAAGTAGTTTACTCTTTTATACTCAGCATATGTAAGAAGGAGAGAAGCCCACTGATACTCAAGTGAAATCACCTAAAAAGGTGTTTCCTTGGAATTTCTAGGTAGGCAAGAGGAAAAAGTTTTTAGGTTGAATATGATGAGCCTTGAAGATTCTTGAAGACTTCATGCTGCCTGAACGTTGTCACTCCTCGATAATAACTATCAACAATAGAAGCCACGAGACAGCAATGGTAATGCCACTTGACGTTTACATTGGTCGTACTGTGAAAAGCTGAAGCGCCGCACGTCAGGTTTTTGGGAGTCTCTCAGGGGTGTTTGTATTCCCGTAACAGATGGAAACTCTGAGTTGGCAAAGGTGTCTGTCCCACTAAAGGGCCCGCAATAAGTCACTCAACGGAGACAGAAGAAAACACAAATTTCTCTCAGTCTTCAGTTCTATACCTTTTATGATGCATAATTCCAAGTATAACGTGGACAGCTGTGGCCACACACAGTGTAATTAGTCCTGAAGGGGCAGGGATGCATGATGTCAGTATTGTCATTCACTGATTCAGAATGCACTGAGTACTCATGACATTCCAGGGACTGCTCCAGGCAGTGGGGAGTAAAGTCCCTAATCTCAGAGAGTTTACATTCTGATGGGGGAAGACAAAAATAAGTCAAAATTAAATATCAGGTGGAGATAAGGGCTACGGGAAGAAATAGAGCAAAGAAAGGGGGCTAAGAAATGTTAAGCATGTACACGGTTCTTATTTTCTGCAGCATGGCCAAAAAAATAGCTCCACAGGAAGGTGGCATTTGAGCAGGTATCCGAAGGAAGCTAGGGTTCACTGAGAGTTGTTAAAGTATAATTTTCAAAAATTTAGAAGGGGACTGGCATATATATAAGTAAAAACTGAACATGCGTCAAAGATTTATTCTGCTCAGTAATTAATAAGGGTATTTATCAATAAGATGTTATGACTGTTTGAAAGAGCACTTGAGGACCTGGTGTTTATGAGAAGTTCAATAACAGAGTGTTAGACTAAGAAAGAGTGCTACATCAGAGACAAAACTGGCTAATCTCCTACAGGGCAATAAACTAAATTCTTTGGGGTTATGTTTTTCTATGGATGAAAATTGTTTGGGTCTCTCCTGGGGGAGGGGGTGGAAATCTATAAATTAAAAGTAACTTCACTACATCTTGAACTTTTGATCAATAATAAACAGAGAATCAAATGAAGTACTTTCCCCTAAATAATTCTGTGGGAGTAAATTAAACAGTGTACCCAGAGGACTTGGACAGGACACGTCCTTCATTCATCTTTTTTTTTTTTCTTCCAAGTTCTGCAGTTTTGTAACCAAGCCCTGTGGATATCTTGAGGAAGAGCACTCCAGGCAGAGACACTGTGGGTGAATCGGCCCATTTCCCTGCACTCACCACACCACCAGCCAAGGAACATCCTCCCTGATGGCTCGCACATCTGCCTGGCCCTTATGACGCAGGTGGGTGCAAGGAAATAGCTGGGCGTGATCTCGAGAAGTTAGATTTTTATTGGAAGGAGAGTGGGAACTGAGGTTAGGAGTTAAGAGTGATGGAGAGTTTTAAAAAGATATTAGAGAATGGTGACTATAAAAATGGTAAGATGACGGAAGAATAAATTTAGACATTTCACTGCTTTTCTATGGCATAAAAATGTACTTCCTCTACCCCAACCTCACCATGGACTATTTCCAGAGAGGCCAAGTAAAGAAATGAATTAGTTCAAATGGCATTTTGGTTGCTTGTTGGACTGTGTTCTATGTGAGATGAGATCATGACACGTCAGAGCCTCATGTCTGTCTGGCATGACCTTGTTCTGTCTCTGAAATAATCCCACGCGTTGGGGTGTTCCAGCATGAGAACACTCACTGAGCGCTGAGGAGAAAGGAAATGAGAATATTTCTCAGGTTTGGAGGGTCAGAGGGTGTCCCGCTTGGGGGGGGGGGAAGCACGCATCACCCCTCCTCGCACGGGTTAGAACTGGCGCTCCTTTGCCCCTGCAACCTCCCTTCACCCTCTCTCCAGCCTCCACTCTAGTTGAGGCTTTTCAGAGCCTTGCACTTTGGCTGAACTCACAAAGCCTGTACTTCAGTGCTTACGTCCTGTCTTCCTTTGCATGCTCCAGGAATCGACCTCTCTCTTCCAAATTACCTACTCCTCCCACTCTTTGTGTTCCATAAAAACTCCCAGGTCTCCATGATGTCTTAACTACCTCCTTGGAATTCAAGTATCTCCAGACTTTCACTTGGCCAACTAGGTGATGATGTCTTAACTAAAAGAGGTCCCTCGGGAGGAGTAACAGGTATGAGTGTGGGGAGTGAATGTTTCCGATGTTTGATTCATAGGCCCTCCAGGACATCCATGTAGAACAGTTCAGTAGGCAATTTCCCTTTTTTCCCATCACATCCTTTTACTGAGGGATGCAGTTAAGACAGAACAGACATGAGACAAGAATCCGATGGAAGAGGAAGACAGCAGCACCAATAGGCACCCTTCACGTCAGCCAAGAAGGATAAAGTGTGGAGGTAGGTGGGGCGATTGGGGGAGGGAAAGGAAATTGTGACACCAACCTCTGCTTTATGAAGAGGCCCTGCCAACATTGTCTTCACACTGCCTGAAAGTCTACCAATTAGAGATTCATTTGGGTTAATATTCAAATATCCCATCATTCTTCCATCCCTTCCTGTAAATTGCTTTAATAAACATTTGTTTCCTTCCTTGCTTTACCAAGGTTTTAGACGGGAGGGGAAGAGAACCTCACTTTTGGGACCCTAGACAGTGAGGACAAGCCCGAAGTTGGTTGGGATAAACCATGATTGAAAGGAAAGGCAGCTGGCCATGTTTGTTCTGGCCTCAGCCCAGAGTCATAATGCCAAAGAAAGGCCAGGCCTGGGCTATAAACTATGCATCTGAGCCCTGCCTCCAGGCATTACCTCCCAGGTCTCCACGGTTCCAGACCAGTGTTCTCTTGGTCTAGAGTCTTTGGCTGTCAGCTCTGCGTTAGTCCTAGATGTTGGTAAAAACAATATAATGCCCATGTATGTCCCCCTATTTATCCTGGGGGACGAATTCAAATTCCATGCAGCTCATAGTGGCACCAAGAAGCATTCCAGTCTCTCTCCCATCTTCAAGGTCAATAATTGGAGTCCCAATTACTGAGAAAGGCCAGACTTCTCCTAGGAGGGACATATCTTTGTCAGAGGAGTCTGTGTTGGATCATTTCATCTGTTAACAGCACCACCAGAAGATAATAAGGACTGTTTGACAGAGACTAGCATTGACAAATGGTACGCATTTTTGAATTCATTTCAAAGTACAAACTCCTATTTCATTTCATTTTCTAAAGCTCTGAATAACTTATAGACAATTTAATTGCCTGTATTTGGGATAGGGAATTCTTAAAATGCTGAGTATAATATTTGGATTTAAAGAAAAAGACACCATAATAGAGGCCATTGTTCAAGTAAGTAGAGACAGGTTCATGTATTTCAAACTTTGGATAAAATATAAAGAAGATCATTGAGCTCTAATTTGAAAGAATTTCACTGAGAGACTCAGAAAACAGTTCACTGGGAGAATATGAGACAGAATTATAATATTTACTGGACAATTGTTTGCTAAAAAGCATTTATTTTATATCACTTTTTAACAAGACCAAACTGTCAAACTGTTTAAAATTCCACTGGAAAAATTTGGATTAATAACTAAAGTGTTTACTCTTTTATTCTCCCTGTATATTGGATTACTCATTAAAGACAATGGAAAGAATCTGAGAAATGCCAGTTTTAGCAACAACTCAGACTGCATTTCAGAAATATTAGAGACTCTGTAAACGAAGGTGACTTTTGGACACGTATTGACATACCCACAATACTCCTGGTGCGGTGCAAGGCCCAGGCGACGAAAAGCCCCGGCACTGTTAACAGAGATGATCCTTTGTAAGATGATGGTGCCAGCCACACATTCTCCCCATCTAGTGACCATGCCTGCACGGGAAAAAGAACATCATGTTCGTCTGCTCGTGCTAAATACCATCGTTAACTCCGGTAGCTATAATTCATAACCCGTGCAATAATATACAACCTTTAAAGTCACTCTGCAACTATGAAATTGTTACCTACGAGGATACTGCAATTATATATGTCCTTGATCATTCATTGGATGTACACCCATGTGAAAACCTGCTTAGAACAAGGCTGAATTTGTCTTGGCGTTACAATCACTTTTGATTATTCACTCTAACACCCAAGGGGCATTTCTACCTTTTCCCTTGTAATGTCCAAGTTCCAGAGACATAGATTACCTGTAATGATGCACCTGTTCTTTTCTGCAAGAAGATCACCTGGAGGGCTTGTAACCAGCTATTGCTGAGCCCTGGCCCCAAAGTGTCTGACTCGGTACAGCTGGGGCAGGGCAGAGGATGCATTTCTAACAAGTTCCACATGAGGCTGATGCAGCTTTCCCTGGGATCACCCTTTGAGAAACACTGCCGTAAAGGATTCTGGGTAAGAGGAGCTAAAAGCAACTTTAGGAAAAACTCTTTATATGTGGGTCAAGCTGGTCTTATACAAAATGAAAGGAAGTCTAAGCTCCCTCTAAAGGCTCAGCCTCTCCACACAGAACCCTCTGCCTCCTATTTTTCCATCTCTTTCCTACCTCCAGTTCTCAAAAGTGCTCATAGATCTTGCTGTTAATCTTCCCTAAAATGTAAATCAATCATGGCAGTTACTCTTCTTAGGAATCTTCAAATTTTAACATGGACCAAACTTCATACCCAACAAATGAAATTCAACCATGAAAAGGCATTCCTTTTAAATGGGGAAACCACTGTTGTTACTTCCACTCCGCCTACAGTGCACCAGAATGATCTAAAAGCCCAATCTCCTCCGGCCGCTTTCGTGCTCAAAGTCTCCAGTGACTGTCCTCCTACAGGCAATTTTAAATACTTACCAAGACTTCCAGGCCTTTCAGTGAAAGCCACCACTGATTGGTACAACCTCATTAGCTACCTCTCTCTCACTGCACTTAAAATACAACAATTCTGAACTATTTCAAACTCTTGGAAAATGTTCTCATCTCAACATCAGCTACATAGTTTTAGGGACCCAGTAAAATACAAAAATGGAGGGCCTTTTGAGGAAAATGTATTAAAGAATTTCAAGATAGCAACAGCAGAGCATTCACCCAAGCACAGAGGCTGCTGAGCACAGGACCCTGCAGGACTGCAGTGACAGGCTCATGAAATGGCCCTGGCTACTCTAAGATGATAACCCCTAAGTCCCTTGGCACTTTTCTTGGGGCAACCCAAAGAAACCAGTCAAACATTTTAATTTTCTTTTGCTCTTAATTAGTATCTTTAGATTTGTTGAGTTTCGAATGCAGGGAAGCACCTGAATTTCACCATGTATTTCTTCATTTTCCAGGGAAACTCTTGCATGACCAGAGAGCGCAACATATCACCTTGACCCCAGTGCCGCTGCTGTCGTCTCTCCTTCTGGGCTAGCTTTGGGAGGTGCTGTTCCCTCTTCCTGAAGTGCCATTCAGTCCAGGCTCCTCCTGTGTTATGAGGCCTTCCCCGACATCCCAGGGTACTTGTAGGCACAGGGTCCACTCCTGTACTTCAGTGATTTGTTTACTGAGTCTTAATCTTGTTTGCATGAATATCTTATCCACTAGGCTCTAAGCTATCCCAGGGCACTGATAGTGCTTTCATCTTTTTAGCTGCAGAATCTAGCACAGTGCCTGGTCTGAAGGGCGGGCTCGAATATGCTCGTTAACTGAAAGGAGGGGTGGTCATGCACCCTAACATTTTTCACCAATTCAGAAACAATTTCTTGTAAGAAAAGCATTTTGAAAGGCAGGAGGTAACCTAAATGTGATTCAGTCTTCTGAAATTACTAGGTGAAATTGTAAACGGACCTCTAGTTTCCACCAAGGTATGTCACTCTGGGGCAGGAACTGAACTTCTTGGTCTGGCAAATCTAATCAACGTGGTCTTGACCCTCGCCCCCCACTGCCCCCCTCCAGAGACTTGTTGAGTCCTGCTCAGTGGAGGAATCTAACACAAGGGAGAGCGTGAGAGATCCATGCAGAATGCCTTCCCTAGCCTGGTTTCATGCAGGAACTTTTATTCTTAACTCAAATATCAGAAACTGTCTGAGGTCTACAGTCAATTTTCCAGGGCTGATGGTCTAGTCTGTGGTTGGTTTAGGTCCTTTGCCTCTCTCCCTCCTTCGTGACTTCTGACCATTCTCACTGCTGCTCTACCACGGGTGGGTGGGGAAACACCTTACCGGCTGAAATTCAACCCAATAAAGTCTGCTTTTTATAAACGTACCGTTTATCTATGAGTTTCATGCACCCCAGCTATCTTCACCCTGGCTGATGCACAGAATTAGAGCATTGGCAAGATATCACATTTACCTAGGTATTTTTCTCCAACTTACATGTTCTGCTCTGGTCACATTTTGAGAGAGAATCCAAGAAGCTTTTCTTTCTTTCTTTTTTTTTCCAGTACAACCTTTGTATGTACATTATCCTTGCAAATAGTCAAAGAGTAAAGCAGCATCTGGTTGTTTTTTTCTGACCAGGCCATGGAGAAAGGAGAGCCAGTTTTCCCTGGCATTTTTCCTTAAATTGCTGCTTCTTCCGTCTTACTTTGTTTAACTTTGTTTCCTTCTCTTTTGCAGCTGGTAGGCTTTCACTCCCTCGAGGTGCCTCCCGCCCTGTGGACATCACTAATGATCTGGGGCACAGCATGGCCAGGGCCAGGTCTAAATCTTAAAAGGCAAGAAAATCCTGAACTGGTTAGGCCCATCTTCAGACAGGCACGGTTGCCCGCCTGTTCTAAAAGCCACAGCTGGGCCGCTCCGCCAAGGGGCGGAGCCGGGGGCGGATGGCAGGGTCGCGTGAGAAAGTCTGGGCTGAGCCAGAAACCCGACCCAGTGGCAAGGCAACTGCCGCCATCTCTTGGCTAATGGTTCAGTTTTACTTTCAACCTATTTAGGTGAATTTTTTATTTATTCCTTCACTCGGAGTTTTTACCAACCGTGCCTTCCCAAATCCAAGTCCCGTTTGCATGGATACTTAATTTATGTAGGAGCCTCGCAACGTGCTATTGTAGACTTAGAATCTGGGCTCTCGGGGCTGGGAGGCAGTTCAGCAGGTTGTGTGCACAGGCTGTCTGCCTACCCCACCTGAATCCGCCCTGCCACGGCCATGCGTGGGGTGTATATTTTTTCCTAAACATCACCAGGGATGGGAAATTAATGGCTGCCCAAGGTCGTTCACTTAGTTCTTGAGTGGCTCCATGAGAAATAGCTTTTTTTTCATAAACCAGATGTCAGCTAAAGTCAACTTGCCCTTTCAGATTTAAATGAAATTGTTTTGAATTTTCATGCTTTATGAGGTAAGCCATTTAGCAGCTCTTTCAATCTCCTTGTTAATTTTTTGACCTGCAGGCAGGAGGTTGTTTGAAATTGTCTTGGCCACCTCTGACGAAGGCCAAATAGCTCCATTTATGGACCTCCTCTTTCCCAGGCCTGCTCTCCCTTTGGCTGTCCCCAGTGCCTCCACACCATGCAGGCCTGTTCTTCCTGCTGGGGCATCCACTGGGAGCCCATCTCAAACACAGGCTGTGTAAGTGTGCGGGATTTAACGTAACAGGAGAACAGTGCGGCAACCCAACAAATTACATGTAAATATCAGATATTCCTATTCTGTAAAGCCTCCCAGCGACATCAGCACCAGGGACCTCACTCCCTGGCCACTTTTCTGTAGCTGCCGCGGCCCACCACGGTGCTTGGCCCTTCTCTCCTTTCAACTCTTCCATTCCTGTCTAACTTTTTACTTATGTCCCAAATTTTAGTTAACTTCTCCTGTACACAAATTTGGTTTTGCCTTATGTCTTCTATTAAACCTTGACCTTCGGACCTCGCATCCCACACCCACAGCAGTCTGTCCATATGTTTCCCTGAAGAGAGTCCACTGCCTAGAAGTCCTGTGCCAGATATTACCGTCCCCACGTAACTACATAAAAACCAGCCCAGGCTCCCGTTGCCTCTCCAGTTTGTCACAACTTGCTCTCTCCACTCTGGAGTCACCAATGGAGAGAACACAGGGTCTGGAATTAGACTGCACTTTTTGACTGAATTATACATAGTGTGTGACACAGAGTGGACACTCAACATATCTTCTTTAGTTAAGTAAAATAAAATTGAAACCAGGCTTAAAAATCGTTAAAGCAGACAAAACCATTAAGTCACATCAGCAAAATGAAATCTAGTTTATTACTTGAACATAAGCACAACTTAACTTAGGTTGTTTCTTGTAAATGTCTCTGATAATCATAAAAGAGGCTTAAGTCATCTTCTTTGAATGGTATAAGATAATCACTTTGAACCAATCCCTTGCCATCTGGAAACTCCCACTGAAATAACCAATCATTGTAAAGGTGAAAGAACTTCCTCACTTTATAAGTCACCTTTTAAGATCACGCTTCTGAGCTTCATACCACTTTTTATTTGAAGTATCCCTGCTCGTGAACATTCTGTTTCTCACTTAATAAAACATTCATATCCCATGAAGCTCTGTAAATTTTCTTTAGCACATTCCTTCTCCCCCAGCCTCAATTTTCAGCACCGTTGTGAATGAAGCTTCCCCGGCCTGGTTGGATCCCTGTTTACATTGACCTCTGACCCCTCCTACTTGACATCTTGGCTCTCCTGAGCATTGAACTGGGTCCCTGCTTTTGTCCCCAGTTTTCATTACTTTGTGTTCCTGGAGTCTGGAACCACTTAATGTTCCCAAAGTTACTCTTTCTCATCTCTGGGATTTTGCAATGCCTTTTTGCATGGGCAGCTTCTACTCAGCTCTGACTTAAATACCACCCTCTCTTCCAGAAAGTCACCCCTGATCTGTCTAGACCAAATTGAAAGTCACTACTCTCTGCGCCTGTAGTACCCTATGATTATCCGCATGATATCCCCTAGTACTCTGTTTTGAAATTACTCATTACTGAGCTGCCCCACAGACAGTAAGCTTTCTGAGGCAGAGGGCCACTCATTAAAGTTCCATCCATAGGCAAAGACCTGTAGCAACCCTTCAAGAGAGTTTGTAGTCGAATACACACACGGTGCATGGCCTTCACGTAATGGACCACCCATGGCCCTGGCAGTACAGACAATAAGCATCCCATCTGAGTCACTTAAAAACCATCTTCCTTCCTCCTTGTCATCACCACCTCCCATTCACATATACATTACCAAAGAATTCGAGCAATGAGGAATTTCCGAAGAAAGAGAAAATGTAAGAGCTGTATTGAACTTACTTTTGATAAAAGAATTGTATAACGTGGGTGAGATCTCTCAAGTTTAGTAAATACAGGTAAGGAACAATAAACCACAAACACAAAAATCTGGTGGATGAGAACCGGATGCTGCAGTGAACCGGCATTTGACAATTGATAGACAGCTGTGGAAAGAGGGCAACGTATTTAAAGAAACTTCTTGTGGAAAAGACAAATTTCTGAACACAGTAGTGATGAGGGAACTTTTATTTATTTATCATTTTTTTGTTTTTCAATCTTGATTTATTGATTTTAGAGGGAGAGGGAGAGAGAGAGAGACATCAATTTGTTTTCCCACTTATTTATGCATTCATTGGTTGATCCTTGTATGTGTCCTGACCAAGGATCAAACCCACAACTTTAGCATATAAGGATGACACACTAACCAACTGAACTAACTGGCCAGGGCAATGAGAGGGTGTTTACACTTATGCACATAACACAACACCTTGTTTTTGTTGTACTCTGTGGATAACAAGTACTTGCATTTGCAGGAAGAAAGGAAATTTCTCTTTCAGCTCCTCCCCTTGTTTGCCCATATGATCCCAACTAATTTGGAAATAGCTACAGAAATGATTGGTATTAAGTTATAGATCATAGATATAACGGAACTGCCTTACCCCAGTAGGTCAAGACCAGAAATTTCCAAGTGGCATTAGAACTTGTGAGATCACCATGAAGACGCAGAAGAGCTGGTGAGATGACTAAGGGAAACACTGACAGCTGTGCCTGCTTTCTGCATCTCACAGGCAGCCCCTCAGAAAAGACAATGAATCAGAGATATAAAAACAGCTCTACAACCCAAGTCTCTCTAACACACAACATTTAAAAATTTTAAATGAACAAGTAAAAGACCTTGGAACATAGTCTCTGTTTTGGTGCTAAACAATCTCTTTTAAATATATGAGATCTCAAACATAAGCTTTTAAATATAAAGTGCTACTAATGAAATTGGTACTAAGTGAAGATGATTATTTTTATGATTTATTAACCTACCGTATAGGTCATCTGAATCTCAAAACTAGCTCAGCCTCTCATGAGGTCCGAGTTCCAAGAAGAAGGTGAACATCTGTTCAGCCAGGCACAGAATGCACACCTGGCTCAGACTCGGGCATTCTTTGGCATGGAGAAAGCTGTGTGATTTTGCTGCCATTTCTGTATCAGAGAGGAACACTAAGAGAAAGCATCATATCTGAGCTGCTTGAAGAGATTGCTCTACAAGCAGTTTGAGGCGAATTACTTGTCTTTTTGAGTCTCAGATGCTCATCGCACCAGGGGTATAAAATGAATACTGGCATTCATTAGTAAACAAGTCTGGCTATTGTAACAAAAGTCAAAATAATTGTGGCTTAAGAGAGGCAGGAGTTTACTTCTCTCTCATGATACGATCTGAATGTAAGCAGTGCAGCGTGGAAAGGGCAGCCTGACAGTTTTGAGACAGGCTGCTCCGATTCTGTTTTGCATCTTCAACACTCAGCTTTCATCTTGGGGCTAAGCTGCCTCTTTCCAACTCTTGCCTTAACGTTCACATTCCAGCCAGTGGGAGAGGAGATGGAGAAGGGGAGGGCATAACCCCTCCCTTAGTAAGGGTATGAACAGAAAGTCGTGTACATCTCTTTTGCTCACATCCCATTGGCTATCATGGAGTCACATGGCCACGTCAATCTGGAGGACAAACTGAAAGAAGGGGTCTTTAGATGGGATGCCATGTATCCTGCCAAAATTCGGGACTTGCTAACAAAAAGAGGGAGAATGCACACTCAAAGACAGCTAATAAGTACCCAGGGGATTCTTGGTGATCTTCTGCTGAAATAATATAGGCAGAACATTTGACATAAAATCAATGTTCAATTGGTAGCAGTTAAGATTTTTTTTATAATAAGCAAAAATTTAAATCAGTCAGTTTGACTCTGTTCTTGATAAAGAGACAATAGAAAATGGTGATGTGTATTTCCATACAGGGACACACGATGTGGGCCCAATGAAGCAGGCGTGAGGTTTGGAGATAGGGTAATTCTCGTCGCACGGCCCTCCTGGCCCGTCTCTGTCTTAGGTGGTGAAGGCTTTATCCATGCGCTCCGACTCACCCAGTTCCTACAACCGATCCTGAACAGCTTGCCAGTGGTCTAACCGCTCTCTGTTCAGAATCTGGGGTGTCTTGGGTGAGTACAAATGGCTGCCCTCCTTTAATGCCCAATTCATCTTTTCAGTCCATGCATCTGAGCCCCTGTTCCATTTCTTCCCTTTCTTCATTGGTCCAACCACACCTCATAATCAAGCCTACTCAAGAGATTACACAAGGAAACGTCACCTACAACACTTTGGTGCACCACTATACCTTTATCATTACCTTTAGTGCAGAGATTCCCACCCCACCCCCTGAAGTTCCAAAGAAAGAGTAGGAAAAAGAAGGAGGAAGGAAGGAGAGGGGAAGGGAGGGAGAGAGGAAAGGAGAAGAGAGGAGAGGAGAAATAATCAGAAACAGAGACAGTAGAGAATCAGAGAGAGATGTATCCAAACAGAAACAAAGATAACGAGAATGCAGGGATGTCAGCGGGACTCTGCAGCAGTGAGCGGTCACACAGCAGCGCTCTGTAAACTCCAGAGAGATCACAATGACAGGAAACAGAGGACCAGTCTTACTGCACAGTGGAGCAGGACTGTAGGTGGTGAGAAGGGGGAGAGGTTGACTCACGCATTGTGCCGCGTGCACATGATTCTCACATCTAGCAGGTTATCCAAGAAGTACATTCCCACGAAACTGAGTGAAAAATCACTGGGCCACCTGGTAAAATAACTTTCTAAGGTATTTCACTGACAAATGAGAAAATTTCTCATCCATCTGTGAAGGGGTCTCTCCTGTTGGTATGTAAAGGAATAACATTTTACAATAGGCATCTTTGGGCTTTCTCCGTCAAGATGCAATAGTCAGACCAGTCAGAACAGGATCCAAGGGGAGAAATCTTACATACTAATACACAAGGATGAAGGAAGAGCCTAACTAACTCAATGTGAGAGCTGCAGGGGATCTTGTGGCGACTTAAACACAATATTTAACAGTTGAGAAAGCTACCAGGTCTGCCTAGCCTCTATGGTCAGAATGGGGCTGCCAGTCCAGTGAACCTCGCCAGGTACTTTCTGACATCAAAGGAATCTATTATTCTGAAAAGAAATATCTCTTATGGGAAATCATTCATATGTTCTTAAAACTGTTTTTATCAAAGACTTGAGATCGTGCAACAAATTCTAAGTGTATAAATGTCATCTAACTGTTGTATCATGAACTTATTCCCAAGGAGTTTGCAGAGTGACAAATGACTTCAAACAAATGTTTGGTTGGAGCCTCACATTTTGTAAGTGGCTTTAGAGGAACTGTTGATTTAAGAATTCAGAAGAGACTAGTGACCTAAATTCACTGGGAATGAGGAAAATCCTGTGCTTAATGAATGGAACAGAGAAGGAGATAAACGTTTAGAAAACAGCCCTTCCTACCTGCGTGAAACAATACAGACCTACTAAGTCCAAGAGATGCTCCATTTAAATGAAGAGCTGCTCTGTTCAGCTCGACACACCGCCTGGGGCCAGGGTGCCGGAGGGCAGGACAGCAGCAGTCAGACCTTCCCCCTCAGCAAGTTAAGCAGGTAGAAGCTGGTGGGCGGGTGGGGACTTGGGAGGCAGAAAGTTAGGGTGAAAAGTGCACTGCACGAGAATTCAGAGGATCCAGGTTTCAGTCCCAGCTGTGTCACCAGCTGTGTCACTGGGGCAAGTCACATCTCCTCCCTGGATGAGCCTCAGCTTTCTCCTCTGTAAGGGAGCAGGTTGCAGTACATCTCTGCCATCCCTAGAGCCATCTTTTCTAGGGTTCACTGCTCAAATACCAACAGCAATGCTTTCCAAGTCAAGGCAACGTGGCCTCCCAGGGGACATTTGGAAATGTCACAACTCTGCCGCGCTGAGGGAAATGTGATACTGCTTCTGGCATCTCGTGGGTAGAGGACAGAGATGCTACCAAACATCTAAAAATACACAGGACAGACCCCTCCCCCACAAGCAACAAAGAATTATCTGGTACAAAACGTTAGTAGTGTCCAGGTTGAAAACACTAACTGGAAGGACAATATGATGATGAACTCATTTTGGCCAATTATTGTCTTCTTTTCAGATTTTCTGTTGTTGTTTCTTTTTGAGAGAATCTGAACATCTCAATTTTATGTAAATTATTCTAAATGTAAAATATAGCAAGATATCAATTTATTTTTAAAAAACACTCAGGTGGTCAAATGAAGCAGGGCTTCGGCACCAATGCTATCTGCAGGCTGTCAATGTGTGAAATTTTATTTAGCCATGTATTGTCCAGGTAATTAGTTCAGTTTAGCTGAAAGTGCAGGTTCTTTTATTTGTATCTGGTTATCTGAGACCCAGCTAAGCAGGTCAAGGTTAATCAATGTGGGTGCTCGCACACAGGTGTGTGATGTAGCAGAAAACACTGACTGAACTGTCCGGAGACGTCACTGCTCACCATCTGTGGAACTTTGGGATAGGAGTTATTAAAGTCTCCAAGTAACAGGGTCTCCATCTTCTAGGAGCGTATCAATGCCCTTGCTGTCTGCTTCTCGAGATTGTCACAGAATAATAGTATCTTGGAGCTAGGAAGAACTTTAGAAATAACTAAATGCGTGATTATACCCAGGGAAGTGTTATGACTTTGCCCTTAAACTCAGTCAATAAGAGGACAGGGGCTTAAAAGCCAGGTGTCTTACTCCCTGCCCTGAGTTCTGTAAAAAGAGTGAGAAGAAGAAAGGTAGGGTGGGGATAGTGCCAGATGTGTCTCCCCAACACGCCCTCTTCCAGATGTGGTCCATCAATGCATGGTCTTCCAAGTGTGCCTGAGCAGCACCAGATGCGATCCAAGGATTAAATGAGCAGGGATGTGACAGCACTCTGGAGCCTGTAAACTGTTAACTTGTCCCCAAATACAAGGATGGTGTACTTTTATCTGATGTGTGACCACAGGCAGTTCTTTGGCCAATGGCAATGCAAGTACCTGATGCTGGTCGCAAGGAGGCCAGAGCCAGAGCGTGTGACTGGCTCAGCGTGTCACTGTCCCACTCCTAGAAAACACCATGCGAAAGCAGATTGGTGCCATCAGTGCGGCTGCAGAAAGGCAGTGCTGTTGCAATGCCGTAAGGACAGAAGGTACAGTTAAGTTGTCGTTATGCATTAATGGCATCAGAAAATAAATCTCCAAGGCTAACCCTGGTTTATAGGCATCAAAAGCTCCACCACCTCCAGGCCTTCTCTGAGCACCCCCATGCTCCCCTGCCTGAGACTTTGTTCCCTTACCGCCTCCTGCTGGGGTTCAGCCCCATGCCCTCTGCCTATTGAAGAGCGTCATCTCGCTCCACAGGACGCCAGGATGCCTTGAGACTTTGCCTTAATGCAGAGCACACCCTTCTGTTCATGCAGCTGGCTTTCCAGTGTTAGGCTGGGTCAGGGTGTCACCCCAAAGTTTGTTCTGATGCAGGCCAAGCCAACCTAGCCTGCTATTGGGCTTTGTGTTCTTCACGTCAGTCATCTTTTCTTAGCCAACTCTTTGGGGTTACATGAGAGATGCCCCGATTTTCAGCCTTCAGTTCTTTGTTTCCTTAAATATCAAGCTTGCTCAGCATTAAAATGTCTTCGACGTCGTTGAGAACGACAGGACCTGCTGCACTGTTGGTGCTGTGGGCAAGCCAGAATGCACCACAGCCACAGCTGCTGCCACGGGCTCGGTGCTCCAGCGAGTGTCACACTTTTTAGCATAATGATGGAATTCTCAGTTACTTCCAGGATGTGATTATAAATGCGTGTTCGCCTTAGAACCTGCTCGGTAGACTTATTCTTCTATTAATAGGACATCGCGCCTTTCGGAATGTGTGTACTACCCACTACCCTTCCCTGAAGCTCAGCTGAAGCCTTACTCCCTGTGAGGCTTTCCAGCCATATTTTATCCTCTAGTTTTCCTTTATTCAGAATATAATAAATAATATAATTATATTATATGTTCATTACATTGATTACTATATATATTAATATATTGTTCATTAGTGGGCTAATAAGCAAGATCCAGACATTGACTATCATAATATAATGAATGAAATAACATGTCAGTATCATTATTACAAAGGGAGTGGGAGGGCCCTCTGGGAGGTGGAGGAGATGCCTATGCACTTGATAGTGGGGATGGTCCCATGGGCATGTACGTATCCTCAAACTCCTCGAGTTGTATACATGAAATAGGAACAGGTTTTTACATGTCACTCATACATCAATACAGTGGTTTAAAAAAGAAATGACAAAACTATCGATAGGAGTGGGACCCCTGCTATGTTCAACCACTACCCCTTTGACCATGTCCTGTTCCGTGAACCCTTTGGAGGTGGCAGGGACACACCAAGGAGGAGAGGGAAGAACTGTATCTTTCGAGTGAGTTGCAATCAGTGGTGATTCAGAAACAAATATACACTTAACTTGCCTCTCTTCTTTCCCAAAATATACCATAGGTAGTATACCCATTGACTCTTAATGGGGAGAAAAATCTGACCCTTGGGTTATTTAGGGAAAAGTCACAGCTGTCTTGATAATATAATTATCTATTTTCTTTGCATATTATAGGAGCCATGCTGTATTACATCTGCATTTTAAAAAAATGTAAACTAACATACGTACTGATCACCAGTCGAGTAAGGGAGGCTCGGTGATACTCTAATTGTGGCCTATTGCAAGGCTGCTTCCTTTTCCTAATTTCTGTTTCTATAAATAATTTATGGACATGTGCAACGTGCAGATGACACATGGAAATCAGAATTACGACTTTTTTGTAGACCACATTTTTTGTCTGTGAATTGCCTCCAAATGGCTTGGAAGAGAATATTGTTTTATATTGTTTCCAACCAAGAAGAGCTAATACTCAGCGGAGCCCATTTCTGTGCTCTCCCCCATGCCATGCAGACGGGACTCTATCGGCAAGCGTCTCCTCTTCAGGAACGATCTCCCTGGGTTGCAGGAGAATTTAGAATTCTTGATAAGAAGTTAAGGAAAGAAAAACTGTTTGGGAAAAATCTGGAGCATTCTAAAAGTTATTATAATTAAAACACAGCAGTTTATAATTATCCTAAAGGGAAAAAAATTGTAAGTAAGACTCAAAAACACGAATGCGGTTACCCAAGGCCCTGCCACGTTAATTTGGATTGACTTGGACAGATAGGGTATCCTCAGATGGACTGAAAACCAGTGGGAAGCCTTAAAACAAAAGAAAATGCAATATAATTAGGTGGAAAAAGTAGTGGGTTTGGAGGCACTGATGTATGGTCAGTCTGCCATTGGCTAACCGACTGACCTTTGGCAATTCATGGAACTTCTCTGTGACTCAAATTTTTGAAACTGCAAAACAGGATACTACCACTTAACCTTGGGTTAAAGGAATGCGTGTGAAGGTTCCTTTCTGTTTACAAGCGCTGCTCTCCACACCCCTGTACTTGCCTCTGTTTCTCTTCTCTCTCCGCAGTGAGAGACAGCCTCCTGCCTAACCTCTCCACCAGCCACCTGCCTCCTTTGACCCTCTGCACTGAAATTCTTCCTTAGCACAAGCCCTTAATTTCCAAGGTTTTGGTTTCCTAAATATTTCATTAAGCCAGCATTTAACATCCGATTTTTTAAATTAATCCATTAGTATGTTTATATTGTGTTTCTTTAAGTTACATTCCAAAATAAGAGGCATTCCTCTCATCTCCCCTTTGTTCTGGTTGACAAAGCATCTCCTTGACTCCTACAAGCAATTCTTTATTCACTATTCAAATTCTTGGTGCAAGTGAAGTGGTCAGGCATGAGGCACACGATGGATTCCACTGATAAGGTCACAGTCACCCATGTGACAGTTGAGATGTTCCTCCAACTTCCTGGGAACAATGAATGTAATTATGTTTCAGGAGAAGTCCTCAAACTGTTGTGTATTAGAGCCACCTGGAAAATAAGTTTAAAATAAAAATTTCGGAAGTCTTCTTCAGAAGATGCTGCCCTGGGAAGTGTAGGTAGGGTGCCCAACATCTGCAGCTGTGACAAGCACTCGGGTGGTTCTGATGCAGGGGCCTCCCAAGATTCTATTAGAGTATTTTGGCAATTCCAACAGTAACCTGGAGTTTTGGATCATTGTGGTTAAAAAAGGAATACTTGATAAAGAGAAATACTAGCCAAAGGGTCTTTTATATTAAAAAATGTCATGACACATGTCCTCAGGCACACACTGGAGTTTGGATGTTAGTTTGTTCACTTGTTACCTGTGTGTCTCAGAGAAGTTAGTCTTCCTTTCCTAACATGGAACACAGTACTACCAGTAGTCCCCCCAGGGAAGTGTTGTAGAAATGAAATACACATTAAAAAAAAACTTTGTCATGAAAAGTAGGATAGGAACATTAATAATGACCTCTTTAGTGTTGATAATTTCAAGAACTAGATTGTCCAACTAAATGAAACAAAGTCGAGGCCAGATTTTCCATTGATTCCTTTCCCATGGAGTGTGCCCACCCACACGCAGAGGGAAGGGTGTGTGTGTGAGCTCTCAGTGGCATGCAGGGCCAGGGCAAGCTCAGGTGCACCAAGGAACAGCAGTGTGATGGAGCAGCAGTTCTCTGGCATTGAGAGTAATTCCATAAAATCCGCTTTTGATTTAGTACAAAGAACTGCTACTAAGTGTAAATACAATGTAACAGCAAAAAATTTGTTTCTTATTTCCTAATTCATTTCAGACCACCGTAACCCATTCTGCAAAAGAAATAAACTAAAAAGAGCATTACTAGTTACAGAGTGGCTGGAAGTGAATTCTGTGATTTCCCTGTTATCTGGGAACCATTTCTTAAAATTCTGTTTAAGGTGGAGCGTAGCTACACTGGTTACAAATTTATCCTGTATTTTGGAATTTAGCAAAAGACCAGCTGCCGAATGTGGTACCTTTTATCTTCCACTCCATCCCCTTACCCTTTCAAATGTATGTATGCATATATATTTCATTCATAACATTCATACAGACTCAGTGTGTAATAATACAGAACATACACATACGATGTGTGTGTGTGCATGTGTGCACCATTTTCAGATTTGGAGAGATAAATTGTTTTCAGTAATATTTCCCAACATGAATGGCTCAGCATTACCCCAGGATGGACTTTTGCAGCAACCTGAAGGCACAGGTTTCTACCCTCATCACCTCAGCATCCTGATGCCCATGTAGTACCCACACGCGCAGACCCTAAACAATGTTGACTATTATGGATGTCATCTTCTTCAGAACAACGTTCTCAGAGAAGTGATAATGCAAACAGGCCAGCTTTTCTTCTGAGTTTTGTTTTATCTTGTTGAGTTATATTAAGAAAGATCAGATTGTGTTGCAACAATAGAAAACTCCCAGATCTCAGTGACTTACACTCAAAAAAGGGTTGTTTCTCATTCAACTGAAACCATTTGTGGAGATCCTCCAAGCCAATAGTCCTTCACACAGTAGACTGTAGGCTGTTTGATCTTGTCTCTACGGCCGCAACACCAAGATGCTTCCACTATCACGCAGCAGGGGAGAAGGTTTGGGCTGGTCGGTCTGGCAGCAGTAATTAGCTGTTTGTCTTGGAGGGACACACATGCTCTGACCACAGCCCATCAGCACTGGTAGCACTGCTCCACAAACCGCCAGGGCATGGGGAAATGTAATCCCTGTGTTCCTGAAACAAGAGAGAACTGGAGAGTCTATGTTCAGAAAGCTCTACCATTCAGTGGTTTTCAAGGAAATATATAACAGAGTAGTGAGTTTCTTTTAAGAGGGGGAAATCATTAAAAAAATAAATAAATTGATTGGTTTATGAAGAAACTACTTAATTATAAATAAAATGAACAGATCTTAGATGCTGATTATAAGAATTTCGCAGTTTGAATACATTTTTTAAAATAAAGCTAAATATGAATTTATTTTAAACACTATGCATCTAATACTTTCAAACAATCTATCTCTTCTTTGTCAATGTACAGCTGAATAAACAATTCTAAATAATAATAAAAACTGTGATGATGGAAGGCACAATGGGAAGCTGATTAAAATGCATTGTTTTGGAGGGATCACAATACCTGATATCAAACTATATTACAAGGCCACTGTAACCAAAACAGTCTGATATTGGCACAAGAACAGACACGTAGGTCAATGGAAGAGAATAGAGAAGCCAGAAATAAACCCATCTCTATGGTCAATTAATACTCGACAAAGAGGGCAGGAGCATAAAATGGAGTAAAAATAGCCTCTTCAACAAATGGTGTTGGGAGATCTGGACACCTACATGCAAAAAAATGAAACTCAAACACCAACTTCCACCATACACAAAAATAAACTCAAGATGGATAAAAGACTTCAATATAAGTCGCGACACCTTAAAAGTCCTAGAGGAGAACAGAAGCAGGAAAATTTCAGATATCCCATGCAGCAATATTTTCACCGATATGCCCCCTAGAGCAACAGATATAAAGAAAAGAATAAACCAATGAGACTACATCAAATTAAAAAGCTTCTACACAGCTAAAGAAAATATCAACAAAATGAAAAGGGAATCAAGCATATGGAAAAATGTATTTGCCAATGATACCTCAGACAAGGGTTTGATTTCCAAAATATATAAAGAACTCACACGACTCCACTCCAGGAAGATAACAACCCAATTAAAAAATGGGCAAAGGACCTGAATAGACGCTTCTCCAGGGAGGACATACAGAGGGCACAGAGACATATGAAGAGATGCTCAGCATCACTAGCCATCAGAGAGATGCAAATTAAAATCAGATACTACTTCACACCAGTCAGAATGGCCATCATGAAAAATCAACAAACAAGTGTTGGAGAGGATGCGGAGAAAAGGGAACCCTAGTGCACTGTTGGTGGGAATGCAGACTGGTGCAGCCACTGTGGAAAACAGTATGGAATTTCCTCAGAAAACTAAAAAGGGAACTGCCTTTTGACCTGGCAATTCCACTGCTGGGATTATACCCTAAGAGCCCTGAAACACCAATCCAAAAGAACCTATGCACCCCAGTGTTCATAGCCCCACAATTTACAATAGCCAAGTGCTGGAAGCAACCTAAGTGCCCATCAGTCAATGAGTGGATCAAAAAACTGTGGTACATTTACACAATGGAATACTATGCAGCAGAAAGAAAGGAGGAGATCCTACCCTTTGTGACAGCATGGATGGAACTAGAGAGCATTATGCTAAGTGAAATAAGCCAGGGGGTGAAAGACAAATATCATATGATCTCACCTATAAGTGGAATCTAATCAACAAAACAAACAAGCGAGCAAAATAGAATCAGAGACATGGAAATAAAGATCAAACTGACAGTGACCAGATGGGAGGGGACAGGGGAGTAATGAGGAAAAGAAGGGGAAGGGTTGTCAAGGAACATGTATAAAGGATCAGGGACAAAGACAATGGGTGGGGGGGGGAGGACTGACTGTGGGAAGTGGGGGTGGGAAGAGCAGGGAGAGGATAGGAGGGGAGATGGGGACAACTGTAACTGAACATAATTATAAAAAAGAAAGATACTTCATAGATTCTCAAATAATATATGATAAAACAAAAAATAAAATGCATTGTTCTGAGGCAAATTATTCTGTCATTAAATTAGAAGTATTCAATCATTGAGAGTTTGATTAAAGAAGTTTTTCCTTCCTTAGACCACATACATTTTTTTATTAGGGATATCTTAGAAAAATATAATATAATGAAGTTATTTCATTCATGCTAGACCCAAGCTGGAAGTATGGTGCTTCTGGTCATCCCAAAATCTTTCCAAAAGGCTTGCCAGACTTGAGTTGATTCTTCGAGAGTTCTTTACCATGGATTTTCTCTGGGTGTCTTTCAACACTGGATCCCAGCTGGATTTAGAAATCGACCAATCCCAAACCTGACATGCAAAGCTGACACCAAGAATTTAGAACTAAGTTGTTAACATAAGTTATGATATTTAGTTTTCTCCTCAGTCACAGAGGTGTGATTAAACTTACTGATCCTTAAAACGAGATGAAAAAATTGTATACATTTATAGGAGATGCAAGCCAAGCTTCATTTTAATTTTTGTGTGAAAGAGTCTTTAATCGTATAATTATTCTTCTTGTTTGGATGTCACTTAGGATAGTTTGAAATACCATCTGCTCTGGGAAAGCTCAAATGCAGTGCTTCTTGGATGTGCTGGACTAGGTAAAGTCTGAATTCCCCTCCAAACCTCGGATCTGATGTGTAGACAGAGCGTGCAATTTTGCAATCTGCAGAGCCAGAAGAGGATTTAATATTACATTCAGAACTGTACTCAAATTGTCAAAGAATGTTCAATAAAATAACAGCGCAAATCATACTCAGTTAAATTAGCTGGCAAAGGCAATATGACAAAATAGAGAAACAGAGCATGTGTGGGACGGAGCGTATTTACATGTTTGAAGGGCTTACGCCCTGGGTGGCTCGCTGTGTACAAGACAGCAGTCTCCACCCTTCCCCTCTGCTTTAGGTTTGAGACGAGGCCAAGCCCTCCGTCTGACTTCATATGACTGTGGTCCAGTTCAGATTAGCATTTGTCACCACTCCCCACGGCAGACAGGAAGGCAGAGGCCTGGGGGAGGGGGAGGGGGAGAGATTAAGGGGCAAGTCTGTTCAAAGTGAGCACACCTGAGGCAATCGAACAGCGAAATACGGAGTTTAACAAATTTTAGGTAAATGTTGAAGGGAAAAGCATTTGAGAATTCTCAGAACAGTTGCTGCCACTGGGGAAAAAAATGTTACTCAGTAAAGCATTACTATGCCCCCTCCCTGAAGATGTTTTACAGAATTCTAAGCTTCTTGCTTAGAAGCTAATGGGACAGCTGGCTGAAAGATGACAGATCATAAATGCTTCTCGAACAAATTAAGACACAGTTCAACAGAGGAGAAAAACTATTAATCAGCCAAATGAATTAACATGACAAAAGTATTCTTAAAAGCCAAAAATAAGGTTTTATCAAAAATAAAGATATTAACAAAAATAATGATAATGAAACATTTAAAAGTACGGATGATATAAACAGCAATTTGTTTTTCTTTACAAATACAGAACATAAAGCCTTAACTGTGGACCAGACATTGTTTTATTGGCTTAACATGTATTAACCTTCCAACCTTATAGTGTGACTTCTACTGTTTTTCTAAAACTGAGGAAACTGAGGCAGAGGAGGCTTTAAACAGTGAGCCAGTGAATCCCATGGCACTTGGACCCAGACACTTTGGCTCCGTCTTGTATAAACTGTGATAAATTATGAGAGGGAGAAACACATATTTATACTGAGTAAAGTTTTGCAATGGGAACAATATCATGTATTTCCAAATTACTTAATATGTGATATTATTTCTGATGTTAATCTCACTGGTGGGTTGTAACAATTTCAACTAATAGGTAAAAATTTTTTGTACACTACAAACTTACATAATTTTATTAACCAATGTCACCCCAATGATTTGGTTTTTTGTTTTTTTATTTTCAGTTTTAATTTTCATTGTCTTATTTCCATTACCATCTAGTCCCCTTATAACACCCCCACCCCCCGCAATCACCACACTGTTGTCCATGTCCATGAGTCCTTTTTCCTTCTGAGGAAAGGACCTGCTGGTTCTTGGCTCTGTGTTGTGCTAAGATTTAGAACAAAATTAAATTACTTTATTCAGCCACTTCCATTTTCTCCTCTAAAAATGTAAGGTTATGATACTCATTATACCATTGAGTTATTGATTTGGACTGATGATTTCCCTTAAGAATTGATTAGAGCTTGGGCGGAGACCAGTCTTCTGGAAGAAGCTTTATTGTCATGCTATGTTAGCTGCTGTTGCAGTGGCTGATGTCTTGACTTTATATTCAAGCCAGGCCCTCTTGACATTTAGCTACTGTGACTTCAGGTTAAACCACAGAATTAAGTAGTGTCGCTTTGCTTGAGCTGTGAAACGTAAATCATTTCTCACCAGGTCAACAATAGCAATTAAATGGAATTTGGCTCAGAAAAGAAATGGTTTTCCCACAACTTTGTCCCATCAGCATAAACTCTGCTTCTCCAGTAAACCACAGGGTGTAGCGCAGGCTTCGGCGTTGCGCACCACTCAGCATAGCCTGGTGGCCACGAGGCTGTACCTGGAGCTTGTGCTGAGAAAGATCGTCAGCACCTTTTGGCGGGAGGTAGATTACAAACATGAATCTGAGCAGCATGAGTGTCTAGGTTAGAAAAAGGAGATGACAGTAGCTGGCACAGGGGGACATCTCCCCTTCTGAAAAGCTTGGACTTTGGCTTCAGGAAGACGTGGGTTGGGTGCCCAGCTTCATATCATAAAGGCAGTATCACAGGTGAGTTACTGAGCCTAAGCCTCAGTTTTCTCCCCTTTAAAAGAACCATTAAACGTATTAACTAGTTGTGATATGGGTAGCACAGTGCACGAAATTTAATAAAAGCTCACCAACATTTTTTTTTTTAATGAAAAGCTACTTTTCAACAAATTCAATGATTGGGGGAAGGGGCATAAATAGCGTATTTTTAAAGACTCATAACTAATTAGACGTTGATTTTTATTCATCAAAAATTCATTATAGAAGTCAGTTTCTGGATAATGAATAATTTGAAGTATTCTGAATTAATATATGAGGTTATTCAATTTTTGTTTCATTTTAAAAGTTATTCATTTTGATTCTCTAGGTAACTCTCAAAAGCAAACCAACACTAAATCCACAGTATTTCCTCAAATTTAGAAAATGGGCTTCTGATTTTTAGCACAATTTTGGCCGAAGTTCAGAGAAATCCCTTCCTGATGCAAGCGCTGAACTAGAAATGTGCTCAGCCCCAAGAGTCATACATTAGTGAGGAGCGTTTTTCAATAAAGTGCCTTTTACTCGTTACTCATGAAAACATTAAAATACATCCACAGCACTAGCTTCTCAGCCTTCTGAGGTGAGGTGCCTTTCCTTAAAGTGTTCCACATGTGCTTGCACCCATGACATGTCTACTCCCCACACCCGTCTTAAGAGCAAAGGAAACACATTTGCATTGAAGATCAGGGGACATGACCTGGTCACTGCTTCTCCCAGGCAAGGGACTTTGAATCCACACTGTCAAAATAGAAATAGTCACATGTAACCAAATAAACTAAAATTAAATAAAAAGTTTCATTTCTTCAGTCACACAAGCCACATTTTCCAGCATTCAGCAGCCACGTGGTACCAGATTAGATAATGTACACGTGGAAAGTTTCCATCCTCTCCAAAAGTTCTACCAAGAAGCACAGCTAAATGACTGACAGTAGAGGTAGCCAAGTCTAATTTTTATTTGTCATGAACCATGCTTGGCTAAGGTTTCCTTTTATTTTTCTCTTGTTCTTTAAGCGGAAGAAGTATGGAATAAAAAGCACAAAATGTAAGACTGAATACAATCTCATACCTCTAATCCCACTCCTTGTTTCGACCGACTTGAACCGTTTCCTGGGAATGCAACTGTTCCTACCTCACAGCCCCATGTGGGCTCCACGTTGCAAAGGCCACCCAACTGATCTCAGCTCGCTGAAGCAAGGGTTACCCAACACATCCCACTTCTCAAGTATTTCTATTAGTCGGTTGAATATATAATAATTAGAACAGGTTTTCAGAAAGGACAGGCTGGTATTGTTACCTAAGCCAGGCGGTGGGCAATGGTCCTTTTCTTTCCTACTGCTCCTGTTGAGAATCTCTCAGATTCTGCTGTTTCCCTCTCAGCTCCACTCCTATCTTATTCACGCCTCCTACCTTGTAATCTGTCAGTGTTCAGTGTAATGGATGGATTGGTGGTGCCACATGTCAGGAAAAGAATAAACCTCTCATGAGGGGCTGAGAATTCCCTGCCTCTACTCCCTAGAAGGAGGCTAATGAGGACTGAGAAGATGTTGGCGCTTCCCGCCCCAAGCCAGTACTATTTCTTCATGACACGGTGCCTAGCCCTAGTTACTACTCTACTCTCCAACTCCGTCATAAAATGCTCAGAATACACTGAAGCTGCATATTCTTCTGCAGTGTACATAAATTGTACGGAAACATTCACTATTAGCTCAACAGCTGGGGGGAAAATGGGATACCTTTTTTACTTCTAATTTTCCCACCATGATAAATCAAATTCCTATCCAAACTTGACAGGGTTATCTAAGAGGTAGTGGATGTTTATAATGTTGAATTCTACTCTACTTCTTCAAGTAAACCTTGAAGAAGAGGCATTCTAGTTTGAAAAGTAAGTAGGAGTGCCCTGACTGGTATGGCTCGGTGGGTTGAGTACCGACCCATGAACCAAAAGGTCACCAGTTCGAGTCCCGGTCAGGGCACATATATGCCTGAGCTGTGGCCAGGTCCCTGGTTGAGGGTGTGTGAGAGGCAACCAACTGATGTCTCCTTTGCACATCAATGTTTCTCTCCCTCTCTCTAAAAATAAATAAAATCTGTTTTATAAAGTAAGTAGCAGTAAGGAGAAGCAGGCAGGCCAAACTTTAAGCCATCTAGGAGAAACTGGGGTGAAAAAGGAAGCAGCCAGCTCCCAAAAGGTTATATATATACCCATCAGAGATTTGCAGGCCTCTTCACCATTCATTACCAACTTCCTCCTTTTCTTCCTCCCAGATGTATGGTACTGTGGTCCTGGCAGTGTCCCTGCCCCAATGACAGAAACTACCACCGATGGCTTGAATCAATTCCTACCACATTGTATATGTTCCTAGCACCCACAGGGAAATGATGAATGCATTTTCCCACAGAGACATTAGTTGGTTCAGTAAATTTAGGTCTTAGGAGATCATTGGCTACGATGGGGGAAGTGATTGTTTGGAAGAGTGGAAGCAAAGGTAGACAATTTCACAAGTATAGGCAAGAAGATGATAAAAGTTTGGTTAGAGAGGTAGTAGTGAGAATGGAAAAGAGTGAATGAATCCAGCACAAATCTTGCAGTAGAGCTGACAGCACTGAAAAGAAAACAGGGAGTGAGGGAAAAAGAGGAATAAAGAGGGTTGATATTGACATTTATTGAGATGGGGAATATTGAAACTGACAGAGAGAAGACCTCTGGGCGGGGTGGTAAGCGAGAGCACTGTTTTTGATATAAGTACCACATCTAAGTAGAAACATGAAGTAGGCAGCTGAAGACAGGATTCTGAACTAACTGGGCTGGAGATAAAAATTTGGTCTTTAGCAAATGGAGATTTTCTAAAACCATGGAATCAGACGGTGATCATATTGAAAGAATAAAAATAATTAGGCACCAGCCCCGTCACATTTAAAGTTAAGGTGACTAACTTTATAACTATATAACACTGCATTATTAGTTATACCGAATTTTAGGCTTCCCTGGTAAACAACTTCATATGCACCATAGACAATATGCATCTCAAGTTCTGAGGAATAGAGACAAAACGCACTTCTGAACACAAGAATTCCTCACGTGGGGAACTGCCAGCATGACAATGGTTTTACATGAGGCGGAATCACTGCAACACTTTCAAAGAATTGCACCCACGTAGACGTGAACACATCTTACCCTTCAATAACTACAGCTGGTTATTTATCTGGATTACTTCGAACCTACAGACCAGAGTTTCCTAAAAAATCTGACTTGATATTTCTACCTTGTTATCTCGTTTTTATATAACTATTACCAAAATGCCAGTTTTGATTTGATGCAAAGTATAAAAGTCTTTTCCATGCTTTACGAGAAGAGAGAATTATAAGAAAAATAAATTGTGTGTTTCTCTTTATCTAAAAGACCATGAACATAAAGACACATTGGTTTGTCTGTGAAATTACAACACGGAATGAATTTTAAGGAACAGCTCACGGAGACACTAAAATTTTACTAATTGAACCACTGTTTACAATTTTGTACAGTTTAAGTTAAACATTTACATTTTGGAAATTATGGAAAGCAAACAAAAAAGATAAAGAACATTAGAGAAAACATATTTCAGAAAAGGTAGTGCTTTCCATGGTGTCCAGAGGTTACTAACATTTTCAAAAGAGAATACCTACACAAAAGAGCAGAAGCTCAAAATTCATTCCATATACATCCTGCCACAAGGAGTTTTCTATGATCTGTTTCAGTGTCAAGGCTGTGTTGAAGTCAGTGATTTGTACATTCTGTGGCTTCAGTGTTTCCTTTTGAAATCAGCTCCCAGACTTCTGAGAACTGAATGTTTGCCAGGACTGAGTCAAGTTTTCCTACCTTTTGAATTAGTCTGCTTCTTGATTTCTGTGTGTGTTTCAAAAAACACAAGCCCAGTTCATATCACATTGGGAGACAGAGGCGTATGTAAAAAGTCTCGCAGGTATTCTCTGGCGTCCTTTATCACCAGGACTCTCACCCATCATTGCCCTGGACTTCCCTGATCTGACCCACTCCCAAGCTCCTCTCCTCCTCACCCGCAGCTCCCACTGGATCTCCCACTCCTGATCACAACACCATGCACACACTCTCTTCTTCCAGCTTGCTTCTTCCCTCCTTGTTGTAACGAAAGCCTGAGAACCAGGGCCAGTGAATCTGGTACATACCCTGCAGACCCTCTCCATGGGATGCTGTTTCTTCCTCTTTATGGCCAGACACCTCTTGACAACCTAAGAAATTATTTCATATATAATTTCCAAATGTTCTTCCACACTTCCACTCTTAGAGGATCTTCTAAATTTGGGAAGCACATTGCTATGAATTTATTAGCATTCTAGAGCTATGATTTAGTGATTTATTTATTCTAGTAGCTTTCAGAAATGTGGAATTCATCTCCGTGTTCAGAAATGTGGTCGATTTATAGGAGGCTGGTTACTGGTTTGTGAGAGTTCTTATGGAATCTCATTTAGAAACACAGCAGTTTTAGCTAATTTGTTCAATTAGTCAGAACCTATTAGCGGGAGAGTAGCTGAGTTATGTATTACAGGTGCGATGATTGATTCATTCAATTATTTATGAACTCACAATTATATACTAAGTCCACACCACAGGCTAGGCACAATAAACTGCCTTACCAAGAAACAAAACAGATGTGGGCTCTTCAAGAAGAGATAGATATAAATAAGTAAGAACACAGACTATTAATTATAAATGACAACACAAAATATTATTTAATTCTCTAAGTGTTCCACAGGAAAAATCTAGTACGTAATGCCAGGGGCGGGGGCAGGTGAAGCATAAAGGGGACCAACTTGCTGAGAATGGATGCTTCAGGGGAAAAGAAAACAAGATTAGAGGAGCGAGGAAAAATTTAACCAACCCTTTTCCTTCTATTTATATGTACCAGTGATTGAGGCCCAAGCAGCCCCTGCGTTATGGCAGCCTGGGTGCACGAAACGTGTTTGTTTTTCAATTAAATAAAAGGAGTTTTTGTTTTGCCTGGATTAAGAAAAAAGTCTGGAAGTCAGTCAGCTGTGAGTTCTACGTTGTTTCTGCCCATTTACTGTGAGGCTGGTGGTGACGCCCACAGCAAATGGCCTGTGGACTCGGCGTACACGGGCTTTCCGCTTCCTCAGCAGTCTTTGGGGCGGTGTTTGACTGGCGTGTACACAGGAGAAAGACCAGAGGCTAGGTGCTTTGATCCAGCTCTCCTCGTTCCCTAGGAGTTTTCTGTTGTCCAGGTTCTCACATATGGCTCTTTGAAAAATTCAGGATGATGCAAAGAATACCTTTGTAATTCAGTAAATGAATAATTATTTTGTTTTCATTGTTATTTAAAGCAAAGATAGCATTTCCTGATTCTACTCGGTTTAACTGTAGGATAAAAGAATTTTCATTCTAGATACCTGACTCAGGGCAGAATAACACCGATCACAGGGGCATAGTTCTGGTTTTGATTTCAAAGCAATCTTGAGCAAGACTCCTTTGAACTGGAACATGAATCAGCATTTAGTAGAGCTGAGTTTAAACCTCTATGCCAGATTCTGAGTGACAGAGAACTTCTAAATAGGGCACTGTTTGTTCATAGTTTTAGGTATCTGTGATTTACTTGGCTTTGTTAGACAATAGGGGCTTTGGTTCAGTTATATTTTTAACATCCCTTAAAATAAACTGGAGTGTTCCCATCTTGGATTAGTACGGTGGAGGAAATGAAGAACTGACAAGTGCCGAGTGTCCAGGGGTTATGCGCTGGGCTCTGTGCTGGACTGCCTTGGGTAATATTTTTTTTGGTTGCATGCAATAGAAACTGGCTCTGGCGAACTCAGGGGGAAAAAGTAAGTGGCGCTGGCATTTTAGAAGAACATTTGGTTATCTCATAGAATCCAAGACTCAGGAAAGACAATGATCAGGAGACTTCTGACTTCAGAAGTAGAGTTCATGTCTGTCTCCCTGGGCGAAAGTAGATGAAGTGTCTCACCACGTGACAGGAGGCCCAGCTGGGATCCCATCTTCATCTGTGGATTAGTCAATCAGGGTCAGAGGGGCAGAGTTAGGCTGTTTAGCCAGTTGTTTGTGGGCAACCACACCTGTATTTTGTGGGCAGTTCTCAAAGAAAGGAGAATTACTATGAATTGGTGGCCACACCAGCAAGGTCAGCTATGTGGGGCATTTTACAAGCTGAAGTTAATTTTCACAAAAAGCTTATAAAAATTGCTATATACACCTCACAAACATGAAAACTGACACTCAAATTGCTTAGGCAACTTGTCCAATGTTCCACAATTAGAATGTGGCAGATCTAGAATTCCAACTAGGTTTACAAGGACTAGCTAGTTTTTGTCTTGAAATATTAATGTGATAAGACTACATGGGATAGAAACTTCCAGATATTAGGTCTCTCCAAAGTACTAGAAAGAGTAAAGCTGAGTGTTGAAAGCTCTGGGGTTGAATCCCAACCCTACCTGGTCATCATGGGCAAGTAAATAAATATCTAATCCTCTCCACTTATATATGCTGATCATCTACTTCATAAGGCTCTTTTAACTTCATGGGGTTATTGAGACAACATGTGAAAACACTTGGCACAAAGCAGATACTCATTTTTTGGTGGGGGAAAAGTGAATCCTTTCTAATAATCAGTTCTTAAGCATGTTGCTAAAGAAAGAGTCACAGTTTGATAGTGGCTTTATCACTCCAAGAATATAATGGCTCTCTCACTCTCAGCCTTTCAAGATGGTGCCTTATTCACTTAAACATCATGGGAGGAGATGCTACATAAAGAGTTAAGACAACCACACAATAGGCAAAGAAAGCTTTAGATACAAAACATACTGCTTCTTTTTGAGACTTTGGCCTCACACTTCCGGGGAAAAGCCTTACCTTTGGTCATAGCACAATGCCTGACCATCTACTTCTCACAATGAACACCGCCCGGGATGGCCAATGCCCTTTGATCACCAGAGCAAAAACTATGCAGCTCTGGGTGTGGACTTCTTTAACTTGAACATCATTGAAACATTAGCTAATTTGACTTGGAATAATTAATGTATTGAAAAAATCAACTCTAATCCCAGACGATTATTCTCAGTTATCTTTAAGGGCAGCTCTGAGCGGGGAAAAGGCACCATAGCAATCCAAGAGCTTGTGGCTGTGTATGGCAGCTGTTCTGCAAATGCTCATGGACTGGTTGGTGTTAATTTGTTCCAAATTACTTCGGACAATTAGTCTATGTCAACAGTGAAGCTGGAACCCTAGATGGAAGAAGAAAAATCTTTCTGTGGTGGTAGGGATGAAAAAGAGGTGCAGGCTATTCTATTATATTCTCTTGGTATTTCCGTTATCTCTGGATCATAGTCTCTCTAGATCTTAGTTTGTGACCTTCAGTGCTTCCTTTTCATATAAGCCCTATCTGAGTTAAGTTGTAAAATATCATTTTAAGTTTGATGACAAAAAATAAAGTGATTTTCTTTCTTATTTTTTGGTCAAGTCATTTTAAATATGACCATAACATTGTGTTACTGGCTTATCCCAAAATTCAAAGCCTTCTCCTTTTATTCCTTTGCTGCATTTCA
>VMDR010006606.1:0-44621 GCA_007922815.1 Macrotus californicus
TCACCAGACATATTTTAAAATCAATATGCAATAAAGTCTGAAATGAGGTCAACTCAGTTAACAGTTGACACACGGAAATACTAGGGATGCAGTGGGAAGGACAGGGGACTTAGGGGCACCCTGCAGCTTTCCTGGGTGGTGCTTCTTGGGGCTCTGGAGGGAGCTGGAGGTGCAGCTGCGGAGGAAGAGGGGGGACTTGCTCTCGGGTCCCGGTGTTGCTCATCCCTCCAGCCCCCTCAACAAACCCATCTTTTCTACATCTAAAAAATATCAGGGATATGCGACGTGCAGGGAATAAGCTGTAGAGTAAAATTTCTTATAGAAAAGTCTTCATAGGTCATTTTATCAGAAAATGTAGGTATTGAGTCAAGAAATATTTTAAAAGCACATATTTGCCATCCTCATTGCTAAATATTAAATATTACATTACAACCTAATAGAAATAGTAACTTAAAATTAAACACTGGCTCACTAATTTACGCATTTAAGTAATAATATAGAATGTCAAAGAGACAGTTTTGGGGAAATAAGTGCCCACATATCTGTACACTTGAGTGTATTTGCATTCAGTACACAATACCTGCACACGTGTGTAACTGCTTTGCATTGAAAGACTATCAGGTACGCCCATCCCTACAGACATGCCTGCATCTTCATCTTCATCTGCAGCCACAGTCCCCGCCCTCACTCCCGGGGTCCCATAACATCCTCTGTGAACCATTACGTTCATTCTCACTGCATTGTGCCTCAACTCCCCCTTCTAATTATCTGTCTTCCTCAACTGCTTGTTTCTTGAGACAGGAATTGTGGGGTTTTTTCCCCCATTGAGTCCCTGGGCATCGATACAGTGCTCGGAATCTAAGTGTGGACCGAGTGTTCGGGAAAGAAAGGGGTGATTCTAGATTTGCGAGCAATCAGACGCTGATTTCATAAAGGGATTGGAAGGATGGCCTCAAGGTATAAAGCTTTTAAACTATTTGCACTCAGAAGATAAATATATTATAGCTCCTCCTGATTTTTTGTTGTTGTTCTCAAGGTAAACACCTTCCTTTCTCCTACAAAGCCCTTGTCACTCTGGTAAGCCACCGTAGTAGCCTTGCTCCAGGTACCTGCTGCTGTGCACTAACTATCCCAGAGCTTGGGAGCTGAAGCCAACCACTGTGCTTCCCCCCAGAGTTTTGGGGGCCATGAAGTCAGGATCTGGGGAGGTCTCGATGAGATTCCCTATTTCTATACCATGGGGCTTCAGCTGTGGGGTGACCTGGGGCTGGAGGGGCTGTGCCCAGGATGCCCTCTGTAATCCCATGGCTTCTGGCTGCTACCTGCGGCCCCGCACTCCACCCCCACGTCACATCCCATCCTCCTCAGCCTCTCCTTGTGGCCAGGGCCCCCGCAACATGCAGGCCAACCTCCGACTGCATATACTGGGACTCCTTGCTTGGGGACTTTGGGTTTCTGAGAGACCAGGGCATGAGAGGAAACACACCGTGTCACTTTCCTGATATTCTCCTGGCCAAGTAAGTGACAGAGCTCGCCCAGATTGGACAGTTGGGGATGTAACACCCTCCCCAGGAGACAGATTAGGGAATTTCTGGTCATCTTCAATCTGCCACAAGACTCATAAAGAAAACATGGAAGAAGCTCTCTCTTTAAAAATCCATGGGTATGTTTTGTGTACCAGGGTTGGGCACAGAGCAAATGTTCCACGTGTTTTTATGGACTGATAAAACTGATGAGTGAATGAAGGAAGGAGCAAGAATGTTTTCAGTGCTGCAGTATGCCTGTTGGTAACAGCCTTTATTTAAAGTGAGCAAATAGATTTAATCATGCCAGTATAAGTATTATGTCCAGTATACTTACTGCAAGCCCCCTTCCAGGTGGAAAAATGCAGCAATGGGAACATATGTAGCCGTGGCCAAATCTTCTCATACTATACACATGGAGTTTGTGTTGAAAATGTGAATAGTGGTTACTCTTGATAGAGTCTGTTTTTGTTTAAACGTGCACCCAATAGCATGGTTCTTATAAATTTGAAACAGGGGGATATCATTAATTTGAAGAACAAACCAACCAGAATCTGATTACAACAGAAATCAGGACAAAATGAAAGGACAAATGAGTAGCTGTCCCCATCAAACGAATCCTCAAATATCTGATTAGATGCCCGATGCTTTTTATAAAACATTTCTTCCCTCAGATGCTTGTTTTCATATGTCCTTACAAAACCTCATGCATTTATAATTCATTTTCACTGCTACTGAGCAAAACGCTGTTTTGTAGCGAGTTACTTGATATTCATAAGACTTCTGAGGCTCTCAACTCCATTTTCGTTAAAAACAGGAAGTTGACTTTTGCCAAGAATTAATGAACTTGAACACAGAATTTTAAATGTGGTGCAAAGGATGGAGCCCTCCATCCTCGGGCCCCTTCAGATGCTGGCAAGACCCCATTCCAGCACAAACTCAAAATAATAATGATGCCCTTTACCAACTCAGGCTCCATGATCCAAAAACCCCGAGTCTGTTACCAGATTTCACTTCACAAGATCTTATTTTTATCTTTAGCAAATATCCCAGGACAGATTTAAGCACCAGAGACAAACCGCTACATTAGAGATTTTAAATTGGGAATGATGAGCAAATCGATATTTCAAAGTGAAACAGGAAAAGATTTGATGAAATGAACACAAGTCAGATATTGCTTTGGCTAACTTCCAATGGAGACACGAAAAATTGAGAAAGTGAAGTGAAATATTAAATGATGTAATAAAGCTTTGGTTATATAAAGCTGAAAAGTTTAAAGCTTGTAAATTTAAGACATAAGAGGAAAAAATGAAGTTTGACATGTTAATATAAAGTATTCTCTTATTCCTTAAGTTTTTAGAAATGAATAACAGCACAAGCAACTCATTGGTGTTTGTGTGACAAGACCCGGAGCCCGCAGGGATAAGGCATCAAAGGGTGTATGTGATTCATTTGTGAGCATTAACCAAGCACCTCCTAGATGCCAGAAGATATTTCTTCAAAGTGGATCCTTGCCTTTCCCTGAAACTTTCAAATGGACTTCTTTAGTCTAATACATTAAGGCAATTACATTTTCCCCTTCCCATTTTACTTAATGCAAAGTCAGTTTCAAGGAAATTCAATTCTGTAACCAATCATTAGCTCTCTCACAGACCAAGTCTGAACTAGCAACACACACACATATATGCTTCAAATAATCACACTGGAAACTCATCATTTACCTAAATTACAGTGTTTGAAGAATGGATAGTTTGATTTAGCTTCAGAGGGCAGAAAATATCTGGGGGCCAGAAACAGTGTTTTTGGAATGCTTGCACCCAGCTGTCAACCTCACAACACATCGCCCCTGGTGACTCCAGGCCTGGGAGAGAGGAAGGGAATGAACACCCAGGGGGACGGTCTGCCTGCTGTGGGTGTGCTGTGTCACCCTAGGGGACACTCAGGAAATGGAGATCCGGCTCACTGTGCACTTGCTGACTCTCTCGTTCAGCATCCACGTGTGTTCACCAGGTGGACACAGGAAGGTGCCAGGCTTTGGAGAAGACCACGCAGGCTCACCAGGTGTCTGGGGCTCCTCCATGTTTCCCAGGAGGCCCATCCACTTGAAGTGGCCGAGGTCTTCAAGGTCCAGCGAGTAGGAAATGAGCCCTTTCATTCTGGGGCACTGAAAATTCTGTGGGTCTCCTCCACCCCGAATTCACCTACCGGAGAAACCTGGAAGCTGTATTTTCTACTAGTGCTGTTAACAAATTGCCTCCAAGTTGGTGCCCTAAACAATATGAACTTACTAGGTTACAGCCCAGCAGGTCTGAAGTTCAACATGGGTCTAACTAGGCCAAAATCAAGGTGTTGGCAGGGCCAGTTTCCTTCTGGAGGGCCGAGGGAAGAACCTCTTTCCTGGGGTTTTCCAACTTCTACCAGGGGCGTCCAACCTTCTGGCATCTCTGGGGCACAACGGAAGAAGAAGAGTTGTCTTGGGCCACATATTAAATATATTGCAACACATAATCACAAAAAAGTCTCATTCTGTTTTAAGTACATTTACGGTTTTGTGTTGGGCCGCTTTCACAGCCGTCCTGAGCTGCATGTGGCCCGCGGTCCTCAGGTTGGACACCCCTGTAGAGGTCACCTGCCCTCCTTGGCTTGTGGCCCCTGCCTCCATTTCCAAAGCCAGCAATGGTGTGTAAGTGCTACTCATAATGCCCATCTCCTCTGTCCCTCTCCCGTAGCCACATCCCTCTGACGCACTTGGAAAATGTTTTCTGTGTTTAAGGGTTCCCGTGGTTAGACTGGGCTCCCCCAGATAGTCCAGGATAATTTCCATCGCAGTGCCCATGACCTGAACCACATGGGCCAAGGCCGTTTACTACGAAAGGTGACACGCCCCGGTTCTGGGAATTCAGATGCAGACGAGCTTTGGAGTCCTTCCTCCACCACCACAGAAGCCACATGGGGAGTTACTGGCATGCAAGCTGAAGGGAGCCTGGGTCCCTGAGTCACCAGATGGAGAGCAGACATTCACAACCAACGCTGAACCCTGAATGACAAGACACGACTGAGGCCAGTGCGAGCTGGAGTTTGCTGTGTGGCCACTAGCACTGACCATCCTGCCTAACGTGCAGATGGGTAAGAATTTGTTCAGGTTCTTTTTTCCCCCTACCAGAGCTGTATTTTCTATTCCAACAAATAAAATTCACGAAATTTGCAGATGACAAATTAGCCGACGATAACTTGGATCCCCAGCATTTAACAGAGAGCCCAAACCAACCAATGCAAATGTTGACTGGAACGGAACGAATGATAAATGAGCAAAAACAAGCAAACACACAACAGTAACAATGAAAAGTTTTGAAAATGAAGGCATTTGGATCTATTCTGAGCAGTAGATCTACTCTTTCTTGTGAAGAGAATGAGGCTGAACAAAGAAAGATCACTTTGCTCCCTTGGGCTGGGCTCAGGCCAGGACTTCCCTGGGAGTCCACCCCTCCACCCCAGCTCACTTCCCAGCTGGCCAGTCCACAGACAAAGTTACAGGGGACAGAGGGCCCTGTCAGCTTCCGTTCACTCACCTATGAAATCAGACGACATAACCATTGTGAGACGCTGACGTGGGCATTCCATGGGGCACAGCTGACCACGCACGGGTCTGTGCACACAGGCCTCTCCTTGTTCCGCTGATTTCTCAGGTGGATAAAGGGACCCTCAGTGGGACCATAAACTTTATGTGTCAGCTTGGCTGGGCCACAAGGGGCCCACCTATGTGGTCAGACATTATCCTGGGTGTCTCTATGAGGGCCTTTTAGGTGAGTTTAACATTTAAATCAGTGGACTTTGAATAAAGCAGATTGCCCTCCTTAATGGGGGTGGGCCTCACCCAATCAGTCAAAGGGCTGAATTGAACAAAGACCAGCCTCCCCTGAGCCAGAGAGAATTCTCCAGCAGACTGCCTTCAGAGTTCATCTGCAGCATCAGCTCTTTCTGGTCCTGCAGCAAGACTGCCTTTCTATTTGATCCAGAACATTGGCTCTCCAGGGTATCCAGCCTGCTGGCCTATCCTGAGTTTGGACTCTCTAGCCCCATAACTGTATGGGCCAATTCCGTACACTAAATCCGTATACACACACACACACACATATCAGCGTCCTAATGGCTCTATCTGGAGAGCCATAACACACAGAGTCCAACAAATATGAGCTTAAACTTTCTATCCTGGTAAGACTGAAAACTTTCTCTAGTTCTGAAAGTCCAGGAGATAACTGTTTTGGGGCAGTACTGATCATTAGTCTCTATCCATAAACCCAAGTAGACTTAGAGGAATCCCAAGACCCCTGAAATAACCACATGAAAGCTTTAGTTTTTGTTCTCGAGCCCTGCACAAAAGATTAGAAGGAAATCACTGCCGTCGCTAGGCAAGCTGATGAAAGCCCTTGCATAGCACTTAATGAGGCGTCTTTTCTTCAGCTGTCCACTACAATTCAGACTGTTCCTGAAATTTTTCTCCTTTGGGATGGTATCTTAATTTTAAGATGTAAGAACTCCACACTGATGAGGCAAAATTTGTCACGGTGTCACCTCTCATCTGAGTTTAGCTACTGGTGGTTGCACTTACTCAGGCACAAGGCAGGCTGTCCAGCTGAAATGTTGGCCATCTCCTGCTGGCCTGGACTCTTGGACAAGAACAATCTGTCAGACACCCTTGCAGCGTGTTTGCAGCAAAGCAGCGTTGTCTCGGTGCTGAGCTGCGCTACGTTCTACACTCTGGAACGTGGCGTCCCCTGGGCTTGCTCTCTATGCCCCATCTGAATGGTTTTGCATGTTAGCTCCCAGGCGGGGCCTGCTCCAAATCCTGGGCTGAGTCACTGACGGGCCACCTCCAGGGCCCATCAGCACAGCTGTTTCTCTCTCCGAAGAGGATGAGCTGCTGTTTCCATCACAGGGAAGGCTCCCTCTCCAGGGACACCACCAGCATTGTCATTAAGCAATTTCTGGCCATCTCTGGTGCCAGGTCACTGAGGATAATATCACGGATAAGACGCATGCAATAAAATGTTATTATCAAATTTGATAGCATATTCTGAGCTCGTCCCAAGCAGGGGTGACAGAGGCAACCCCAGAGAGTGAGAAAAACCAAAACCGACCAGGGAGAGAGACCCCCAGGTGTTTCTCCAGCAATGCCTCTGTGACGTGTAGAGAGGGAGGGGGCTCGTGTGGCGGAAAGACTGTGCAAGGTGCCCTCTCCCAATGGTGACGGAGGGAGGGGTCTCGCCTTCCCTTACACTGAGGCTGAAGTATGAGAAATCAAACCAGAATGGAGATGCAGCCAAAGAGGGCAGGGCTTCCCCACGGTCTGAGCTAGTGGCCACGACTGAGGCAGGGGGACGTCAGAGCACAGACATGTGACATACACGCCACACACACCAGTGAGAAAGTGGCCCCCAAAGAGCTCCCCCTCCTCGGCAGTCACGGGGCAGATGGAAGGCAGCTGGCATGGGGATCTCGGGGTGAGGAGACCTCCGCCACCACAGTTCCCTTCATCGGTGTCCCTCATGTGTTGTTTGCTGTTCACGGCTTCTCTTCTGATGAGCTTGTGGTGACGCATTGGGAGAGGGAGGCACCCTACACCCTCCAGAGGGGCCCAGGGGTGCTGAGAGGAGCCAGCTCGCCAGCAAACTAGTCCCAAGGCCCACCTGTGAGCACCTACCATGGGCAGGCCCTCTACCAAGGGCTACATGTCCTCAAGAGCCCCGGGATGGAGAGAGTATCACCGCTTGTTTCCAGATCGGGAAACTAAGACCGTGGGACCTGGCGAAGCACAATCCGCCTGGAACCACAGATATGTACTTCTCTTGAACTGTCTGGGAGAACAGGAAGCTACACCAGAACCTATATGGAAGGCTCTAGCATGGTGTGGGAGTGAACAGCTGCTGGTTCCTTTGCTTCCTTGGCCTTTGCTGGTGCTGTCATTGGGTGACATGGGCCAGCAGAGCTCTGGTCCTGCCCTTTCCAGACTCAGAGGAGCAGAACCGGGGCAGCAGCACCAGGTCTGTGGGCAAGAGTTCAGCTCACTCAGCCTCTCCTTGCAGGAGCCCAGTGGTCCAAGTGCACCCGGGTGATGGAGGCTCAGCAGCCACGCAGACACGGTGCCTGAGGCAGGACGGGGGTCTCAGCTTCATGGAGGGGTCCACCCCATGGCCCTGTGCTGGTGCCGTCAGGGACAAAACCTCACCGCACAAGGTTGGGGGGGAGTGAGCGGCGGAGGAAGCAGACATGACAAAGAGCAGCACCCGCATCACAGTGCCTTGGGGATGTCAGTTTTCAAAACAGACTGGGCCTGCCACCCACCCCAGCACTTTGAAATTCAGCAGAGCCCACCGCACCGGCCACCATCTGCAGCCAGCTCCCTTGGAGGCCAGTCTGTTATCTTCTCTTCCCTGATGACTCAGATGGGCAGTGTAAGGAGGGGCGAGAGTGTGGACTGGGCGGAATCTCGGTGTTTTCCAGGCTGAGATTCTGGTTCTATGATGCAGCACACCAACGCACCTTCACTGCCACAGACCTGGGGCTGTAGGTGACCCTTCGACCCCTGACTGAGTCCCCTCGCACTGGCTGGGCAGTGCTCTCGCATCTGGTCATTTATGGACACGAGACTCTGCAGAAGCCATCCCTGCATGACTTTGGCCATCTGCCACTCCAGTTTTACCCCTTCCTCAGCCCCTGGGCTTATGGAACATGTGCTGGTTCAGAAAATCCATCCCTGCCGCCTTCGGAGTTCATGGGCTTAGGAAGTGAATTCTTACAGGGGTAAGAGCTCGTAAGGGTAATTAACAGACTATAAGCAAATCAATGAACACATCTTATTAGAAAACTGTCTGTTTAGAACATCAGCCAAAACCCACGTGGATGTCCAACTAGGGTCCACAGACCACGAATGGCACATGTAGAGCTGAGGGGAGCACCACACACGGGCCCTGCCAGGGAGGCCTGTCCACTGGGAGTGGGCTGCATGGCCTCTGTGTCTCCCGGCAGAAGTGAGTCCCACTCGTGCCACCTGAGGTCGCTGAGCCCCATGTGAGCTGCCCCCTGCAGACACCCAACCCTCACCAGCAGCTCACTGCACTCAGGAGCCTCCCGGAGCAGAAAAGCAATGACACTCAGTGAAAGCATCGGGTGCCGGGCTTCTGAAGACACACTGTGGCCTGTACTCACCGCATGACAAGTGGGACCTTGCTCGGGGTGTAAGCCAACCTGTGTCAGCCAGAGGTCCTCACCATCACCTGTGCAGGGGGACGTGCAGGAGGGTAAGCAGAAGAGGAGGCATGGAAATTTACATTCAAGGCCTGGGGTAGGCAGGGTCCCCAGGTGACCCTTTGCTCCTGTGTCAGGTACATATGTTCTCAGGGGGAAACTCTCGAGGGGCCACCATAAGGCAAGGGCACCCTGTGGGTGAGCCTGCCAGGTGGTCAGGCAGGGGCAGGGCTGCACTGCCAGTGAGAACCAGAGGCTCCAAGAAAGGTCACTGTGTCTTGTCCATGCTGGGCATCCTGTGCACACTAGCAGTCAGCGCCAGCAGGGCATGTTGGGACCAGGAAGGGCATCTCCTAGGAGCCAAGAAGACTCAGAAAAGAGACAAAACTGTACCTGGTGTGATTCCCTCCCCACCCTAACCCCCGCTGTTGCCATGAGGACACCCTATAAGCTACACCCTAGAGGCTGCACCCACATGCCACCTCAGAGACACCCTTGACTGGCTAATAGGGGTCAGGGAGGGGTTTGAAGGAAAACCTTGAAAGAATGAGCATTTGCCCCAAGAGGCAACATGAATCCAAAGACTATTAGTTATACTGTTAGTAAGACTAGTAAGACTTAGTAATAAGACTAAGTAACACCTAGTAAGGCTAAGACCTGCAGTATTTTTTAAGTAAAAGACACGGAGGTGTATCTCATCGAGTAGTTGCTTAGCCATCCTGAATCCTACTGCTCAATCCAGCAGCCCCACCTACACGTGCTGGTTAGGGTTAAATCACCAGATGAATGAAAGGCGAGGTCCCTCGGCCCCACCAGCCCCATCGCCAGTGCCGGAGAGCTGCATGTAGCTAACAGCCACCATAGTGGGCACAGGCCATTCCCGTCACCACAAAACGCCCTACTGCACAGCGCGGGTCTACCACCTGAGCCCCAGGACACCAGGCCTCGTCCCCGTCTTACTCCCGACCATGTCCACAGGCACCTGGAGAAAGCCCTGCACGTCAAAGAACATGATCTGGACTCTCCCTCAAGCGGGGCTGTCCGCATTCTGGTCCAAACCAACCCATCCAGGCCTCGGGTCGCAGTGCTCATTCATCATCAAACATCACTTACTCATCGAGAGCCATGTGGGCCAGGCACTCTGCTAGGGGTGCAAAGTTAAGACAGAGTCCCTGTCCTTACCAAGCCCACTGTCACCAGGACGACCACAAATGAGCAGACGCGCTGAGTAAACACAGCTGGTAGGAGGCGGCGTGAAGGAAGGGACGCATTGGAAAGGCAGAGTAGCCAGGTGTGTCTTCGGCAGCATTCCAGCTGCACCCTGAGCTCCCCGACCAGCGTCCCAGAATCGGCCTGGCGGCCATCCACAAAGCACTTGGCAAGGACATGCCAGGTGCATAACTGGAAAGGAGCCAGGAGGTCAAAGGGTGAGCAGCAGGTCATTCTTGGGAAATGCAGGCTAAAGCTTTTCACAGGGGAATGAGCTTGGTCAGGAACAGAAAGGAGACCCCTGAGACGGGAGCAGAGCCAGCAGGTGAGAGAGAAAGGGTGTCAAGGTCACGGGCGTGGGGACCTCCGTTTAGGATTCCATGACGTCATCTAATCGATGCTAGAATAAGACCACTCTGGCTGCTCCACAGACACTGACTGGGCTTGGGGACAGGCTGCAAGACTCACAGGGGATTCGGGAAGTGGCCTCCGGCAGCTTCCAGCTGAAAGACACCAGAGTGCTGGCTGGACCTCCCTGGGCTGGGGTTGTGGAGACATGGCCACATGGTGACATGGGACCCGATCGTCCCCGGGCTGCTCAGACTGTCTTCCCAGCTCTGCTTCCCACCCCTACCCTCCTTGGGGCTGTGCCCTTCTGGTTTTTGCCTTTGAAATTCTGCTGACCCCTCAAGTCCTCCAATTTCTCTCTCCCTTGACGGGTTCATCCCATACTGCCTGGCAACGTCACAACGCTGGCTGCCTACCCATCGGCCCATGTGGTGGTCGGTGCGCTGTGCTGCGTTCTGAGCACGGCCTTCCTCTTCAAATACTCCGTGTTCTTGACCCCAGTTCACGGCTAGCACTTGTGCCACACTTTAGACATGAGGGCGCAGTCACTGCTGGTGAAGGGGCCGATGAAGCTCTGTGTTGTCTTTGCTGATGCTTGTCTTCCTCTTCGTTTAACATCTTATTTTTATTTGCACAACCCCACTTCTCTGAACATCATTTCCTAACCAGCTCCATGGAGGAAATACAGAACCATTCTTTTAAGCACAGCATCTGTCCCTGGTGGGCCGCTTTTGGCAGCAGCAATGGTCGGAAACCTCCAAAAGCTCGGAGAGAGCTGTGGGGAAGCGTGCAATGTGTTCAATTAACTCCCGTTACTCAAAGTAAATGGAGGCGCTTAAGCCAACAGTTGCGCATTCTCAATTGCTCCAATGACTAGACTGGGAACTCTTAAACACACTCATTCACCTCGGCCCCGGCAGGGCAGCACGTGCCCGGTGCACAGTAGGCCCTCTGGACATGTCAGTTGAGCACACGCAGAAGCACAGGAGCCCCAAGCCTTCGGTGGGCCCACGGCGGCGGCTCGCAGCATGCTCGGGAGCTCACAGAGAGGCAGGCCGCCGCATCCTGGTGACAGGGTCGCTGTGTTTTATTGCCTGCCCCGGTCCCGTCCAGGTGCCAAGCGGGTACAGGTGTCAGTGGGTGAAAATGTAACGCTAAATCTTCTCAACCGTTTCCCTTCTCACCTGACTCGGGTCATCACGTAGAGTCATGTCCTGTCTTCTAGCACCTTCAGCCATCCTGCCTATGACCTGCGCCCCCACGCAACTTGCCAGGGATGTGTGGGTGTGAGGGGGATACAGGGGCCACGGACTGTTCCTTTGTCTTCTTCCTTCTTACCTCTCTTAGAGGTATTTTTAGAGAATGCACTTTGTTTGCAAATATTCACATCATGTTTGTTCTTGTCTTGGCTCAGAGCTTCTTAGTTTGCGGCATCTCCCAGCCCATGAGTCAGTCTTGACTTCAGAGGCAGAAACAAGGGCTCCCTCCTCCCCTGTTCCTTGTGGTGATGGGGTGGGAGGGGGCTCCTCCCGTTTCTGCAGCCACTCACTCAGGCAGGCATCAATAATTCAGGCCCCCGGTGCCCATGAGGAAAGCCCAGGTGAGGGCAAAGGGCCTAGCCCAGGCCAGAAGCTCCTCTTCACCCCCCTGCAGGGCTCCTGTGAGCTCATACCAGGCTCCCGGCTGGACAGAGCACGGCTGCGCTTGGAGGGGAAGTCTCAATGAGCATGGACGTTGGGGTGGACAGCCACGTTGTTTTTCTTCCTCAGCTGCTTCCCAGCTCCCCGTCCCCTATGAGAGCGCCTGGGGCACCGCCTCGGGTGGAGGCCCCTCTGTCTGTCCTGAGCAACCACACATACCCAGAGGAGGGGCCCCTTCCAGCCTTGGACCCAGGCTTCTGACACCAAACCAGGTAAGGGGACTTGGAATTTGTTCTTTTACTTTACAAACATTTATACGGGTCTCAAAGGTGACAACGTGGCCATGACTTAAGGGAGAGGGACTCACAGCCACCTGCAAAGAGGCAGCTACCCTTACGTCTTGGGTGCACGCACGCTTCCCAGCTGTGGGCAGTGAGCGGGGACGGGTTTGAAACCGGCTCTTCTTCCCAGACTGTTCCAGGTGCTTTGTGGCCGGTGCTGTTCTTAGCGGTGCGTCAGACTCGGGCTTCTCCAGGCAGCTCTCAGACATCTCCCCGTTCACAGGTTGCTACGGCCGATGTTCCTCCTTAAAAGAAGACCTAATGCTCTGGGACATTACAGGGCTTTCTCCTTCAGATTGTGAGGAAGGGCTCAGAGTCACTGAGTAAAGACACAGCAACACCCTTCCCATCTCTCCAGCCTCCCCACCCCTCCCCACGAGCCCACCCCTATCCCCAGGCAGGGCACTGAGACACCCCTGACTGTGGATGGGCACGGCAAGTCTTTAAAGACCTTCAGAGAAGACTCCAGAACTTTCTTTGACAGCCTACTCCCCTGTGCCACAACCCTCACTAGCAAAACAACATTCCCAGAGCCCCCGGCACTCACTCCACATCTGGAGGTGTCTCCTCTCGGTTGCCCCCCTGAACCGCTGGTGCAGGACCATCTGTCGGCACCCCCAGTGTGAACCCTCTGTTGGCCTGAGATGTGTCACGGCGGTGTTTGCCGGCATGGCCCCATGGCCTCGCTGGTCGGCGTTCAAGTAGCTTAACTGGTCTTCTCCTGCCTGCGGGCCTGGTCTGGGCACTTCATGCTGCCACTCTAGCCTGACCAAGCCCCTCCCCAGCCCTCCCCGCCAGCCACCTCCAAAGGGCCATGACAGCTCCTCCTGGGCTGGCAAAGGGCACTCAACTGTTGTGCACGGTCTCTCGGGGCCCAGCCCAGTCCTCACGCCTCCCCACCGATGCCAGGCTTCTCCGAGCACCCTCCTTGCTCTCTGGCATCTAGATCATTTCTTCCCTTAGGGCCCCTCCACCAGGCAGGCTACCCACCATTCCCATCTCCACCCTGCAGAATCCCACCCGTTCACCAAATGTCTGCACCCCGGCACCCACACAGTGAGCACACAGGGCCCCGGAACTACTCCCTGCTGGTGCTGGTGCTGGTGCTGCTCAGGAAGGCAGACACTTCAACCCATAATACAGTGAGCCCGGAGCTTCAGGAACAACAGTGGGGGACGGAGATGCAGCTTGAACTGGGTCTCAGTGGGCAGGGAGGGGTGAGTCGCAGGGAGGAACTGGCGGACATGTAGTCCAGGTAGAGGGAACTACTCAGGCAAAGGAAACGAAGTGCAGTTCATGAGCGTGTGGAGCGGACAGTAGAGCGAGCCGTGACCAGCCGTGACCAAGGACTTAGCACACACAGCAAGGCTCTGGACTAGGCTCCTTGCTTGGCCTATCTCGTTCAACGCACCTAACACCCTGGAAGGTGGATAAGGTTATCATCAAAGCCATTCTACACATGAAGGCACCGAGACAAGGGAATGGGGAGATGCAGCCGCGCTCACATGGACAGTAAGTCAAGTGCACAGCCTGGGCTCGAACCTCGGACCCAACTCTACATGGCTGCCCAGTTCAGCCAAGGCTGCGGTCAGAGACAAGCAACCTGCCTTCCGGGCTCTGTAGTGAGCAGCTCCCAGGCCTGGCTCCACATCGATTTCCAAAGTCCCCCTGGCATTTGGGGTCTCAGAACGTCACCTACAGCAGCTCTTCTCACTCGGGGGCAACTGTGCCCCCAGAGACATGTGGCAATGTCAAGACATTTCTGGTTACCACACTGGAAGGGGGGTGCTGGGAGAGGCCAGGGTGCTTCTCAACCTCTAGGGCCCACCAGGAAGACTGGGCCGTATGGGGTGGCACTGTGACTCACACGCAGCCCACACCCCTCAGTGCTCAGAGCACTCCATGGGCCCACGCCGGTGAAGCTCTTGAGGTGAAGACATTGGCTTGCACTGCTGAGTCCCCAAGGGGCCCCAGACCTCTCGGGGGGTCTGCTCCACGTGTGCTTCATTGGTCGGGTCTGCTTCCTCCACGAAGCCCACGTCTTCTTCAGAGTGAAATCCTGCAGGGTCCCCAGGGCCATCTGGTCTGCTGGCCGCACTTCCTCTGCTCCAGTTTTGCTGGTTGTTTTCTCCTGGAGGTTCCAGCTCCTTCCGCGCCTGGGCTGCATCTCGCCTGTTCCTGGCATTGCCTCGGACAGCTGGGCCAATGCAGAGGCCGGGCCCCAGAGGACAGCACTCGGCACAGCCCCAGCAGGCTCCCTGGCCCAGCCCGGCCCCAGGACAACAGTTAGACACGTCCTCTCCACACATGTGGGTCCGCCTGTGCCTGGCTGCCTGTGTTAACGTGGAACACCCTTCCCTCTGCTTTCCTCTCTCCTCCTCTGAGCCCGGCTGCCTGCTCAGCTCTGCCTTCCCTGTTTATTTCTGCTTCTCGTTTTTCCCACTGATCAGACGCCCTGGAAACACGGCAGGAACAGCGTGTTCCCTGTGCTATTTGGTTACACTTAACATTTCTCAGCAAAACGCTGACTTGGAACACACAGGAGTCAGAGCCAGGCCTGCTCTGCTTACACTGGCCGCGGGCACCAGCACCGGCCGCAACCCGCATCGGGTCCACTCCGCCCTTAAAGGGCCATCACACCCGGGGCCGCAGCAGGCCAGCCCCAGGCAAGCGGTTTCCTCGGGCAAGTGGGCGGCTATAATGCACGCGGTGCCCCGCTGAATGGAGATGTGGCATCCGGTGAACATGGCAGACGGGTACACCGTCAAATCTCACTACTATCACTCAACACAGCGGCTCTGCTGAACCAGCCTCTGCCGTCAGCGTGCGGCAGCAAGCTCTCCCTGACGCCACTCCCTGCTCACGTGTGTCACACCAGGAGCTCATGAAGCTCCTGGGAGGCACTCGTTCCTTTTTCCCTTTTTTTACCCCAGTAGAGTTGGTGTGCAGTCGGATGCTGGTTCCAGGTGCACACTGTAATGATTCAGCACAGACACACCTTGCCGTGTGGCCACCCTGAGTCCAGTGCACACAGGTCTCTCAGGTGGGCCAATGTGTGCACTTCCTCCAAGCCGCACTGCCCACTTGCAGACAGGCCTGAGTGCTCAGGAGCTCATGGCTGACACTCAGCACCCACAGCAGAGACCGTGGGTTCCAACAGCAAAGTCCTCAGGGGAGCTCAGTCCTCTCAGCGGACCTTCCCCATCTTGGCTCCAATGACAGGGTCCACTTTCTCTGTGAACTTCGCCTTTTCTTTAGAATAAAGTTTTACAGAATTTAACCCTCGGAGGGCCCCGCCCACGGATGGCCATGGCTTCCTTAGGCTTCTAGGGGCTCCGGCGTCATCTATTGGGATTTTGACTAGAAATGAGAAAGACACCAAATGCCTTTGAACCATCCTCTCCCTGCAACTGACATGCTCGACATTCTGGGGTGCTTGGAGAAGATAGTGACGTCCCCTCGTTGTTATTCAGTGGCCCTAATCCCCTCCTGCTACAGGATTCACTGAAATGTACAGGTGGGTGTGGAGGAAGACACGCATCATTGCAACGCACACAGTGGGGTGTCTCTTCGGCCTCCTCTCCTCCTGAGCAGGCAGGAACCCAGGTTTAGGCAGGAGGGAAAGTGTGGCCAATAGAGAAATGTGGGCAGGGAGACAGCAGCTTGCACCCAGAGAGGATCTCTGGGCCCAGGTCAAAGGAAGGGCAATCTTTTTCCCAGCTTCTCAGCCTCAGCATTTCCCCACGGCAGGAGGGACATCTTCCATGCGGGTGAGCCCCCATGGAGGGGATAACCCATTCCAGGCTTGCCACCCCACCTCAAAGGCACGTCCCCGAGCCTCCCCACAAGAAGAGCGGATCCCTCTCCTTTTCATCCCATCCCATCTTTCAGCCCCTCGACTCCGTGATTTCAAAGCCTTCCTCAGACAAATGTGAAGTTGAAAGGACAGACCTCAATTATTTCACTGTGTGAAGGTTAAAAAGGTTCTTGTAAATGACTGGTACAAATCCTGGAAACCCAGTTAAAACAACTGGGTACCAGATGGCCAAGGAGAGTAGCTTCCTGTAAAGTGTTGCAGAGCAGGAGCTCATTTACAAGAAGCAATTACACAAACAGCCCTGAGTATCCCAGATCCCATAAAAGGATGGCTGGCTGGGACCACAGGATCGGTTATGCACGCTCGAGCTCCAACCTGACCGCCCCAAAAACAGCACCAGGGCCGTGCGCCTCCGTGCCTGTGGCCCACCGCCTCCCCCCGTCCTTCTGTGCTAAACCTAGCCTCACCTGCCAAGAAGCCAAGGAGAGGCTACCCCCACACGCAGACACGCCCATGCCCTCCATCCCTCGGCGGCCTGGGCCAACCCCCAACAGGAAAAATTTGACAACACAGGACAGCGAGTGGCGTTGCCATCCCCGTAGAGGCCTGGGGAACTCGGTTCTTCCCTCGGGCCGAGGGACTAGGAGCGAATTCCTTTATAATCCAGGAAGACTTTTCATCCTTGATCTCTATTTAGATTGAGAGTGAGCCCAGTGCCCTCACCATTTCCGCTCGTATGTAGGTATAACCCTGTGTGTGTACTGGCACAGCCCGCACGGGCACAAGAGCAGGCCTCAAGCTGCTGGTGGGAACAGGGCCCTGTGTTGTGGTGTCGCCCTGGGCACACCCACCATCGGACCTGGCCGGGCCACCCTCTTCCACACAAAGCCTCCTGTGCCCGTGTCCGCGGCCCCACACCTGAGTCTCCGCCTTCACATGCCCTTGGCCCCCAAGGTCAATTGTCTGACTCGTCCCATGTTGGCCAGCCGGGATAGGCCTTCTTGTGTTGTGATTAACACGACTGTAGCCCCTGCTGTCGCAGGAGCACGTGAGCTCTGGTGGTCTGTGACCCAGACACTGCAGGCGCTCTCTCCCCTCTACCAGCCCCTCCCTTGGGGGTGAATGCAGCAGACTGGGAGGTGGGCAGCAGTAGGACCAGGCAGGGAGACACATGCTCTTGTGCAGGTGGGAGGTTCTAAAGCGATCAGTCAGGTGCCCCTGTTCCTGGCCACAGGAGGTGTGTGTGTGCCTGTGAACCTGCATGCGGGAGGCTCGGAAACCAGCCTGCTCGCTGGCCCTGCCACTCCGCGAGTCCCGCAGACTCTGGCCCATGGAGGGGGCATGCCCCTGGCCTGGACCTGGCATGTCACAGCCAGATGGAGTGTTCTGGAGAAGAGCCTCTGACCCCCACCGTCCCGCAGCTGATGAGTGGAGAAATGAAGCAGGCGTGTGCAGTCTGCTAGAGCTACCGTAAAACTACACTCTGGGCGCTTCGGCAGCAGACACGCGTTTTCACAGTTCTGAGGGCCAGAAGGCCAAGGTGCAGGGGGCAGCAGGTTTGGCTTCTTCTGGGGCTCCTCTCCTTGTTGTGCAGAGGGCTGGCCTCCTTCTCGCTGTGTCCGTGTGGTTTTCTCTCTGTACACGCACGTGTCTGTGTCCTAATCCCTCTTCTTACAAGGACACCCGTCAGGCTGGACTATGTCATTGCCTCTGTAAAGACCGGACCTCCGAGCACAATTACATTCCGAGGTGCTGGCATTCAGACTTCAGCGTGAGATGTGGTGGGAGACGGGTGAGCCCACAACTCTTGTATCTTATTATGCCATGGAGTACTATTTTGCAGCAAAAAGAAGTGGAGTACGCACACATGCTTCAACTTGAATGAACCTTGGTGACATCATGCCAAGTAAAAGAAGCCAGACACAAAAGGCCACGTGGTACATGATTCCATTTCTGTGCAATGTCCAGAATGAGAAAACCTACAGAGACAGGAATGACTGCGGACAGGTATGGGGTCCCTTTCTGGGGTGATAAGAATATTCTGGAGCTAAAGTTGTAATGATCACATGACGTAGTGGTTTTTTGAAAACCACTGAACTGGATCCTTTAAAAGAATGAACTTGGACTCTATGAATTATGTCTCAATAACTCAAGAAGCATGGCATGGTTCTCTGGGGTCGAGCACCACATCATCTGGGGGCTATGACGGGGGACACTGTGTCCAGGAAGTCTCACAGGACACTCCCTAAAGTGTTTATGACAGATGCAACAGGGGAACTAAAGCTGGTTTAGATGAGGTCTGTCCCCATGGGGACAAGCCGCTTTCTTATGTAAAGCCAGATGCAAACTTTGGCTCCACATTCAGTGGGACTCGGGAGGCTGGGGGTATCAGGGACCCTAATCTGAAGCCAGTCCCTGTTTACTCAGACTCCTGAGCTTCATGGGATGAAGATCCACAGTCGAGCAGCCCATGAGGTCCTTCTCCGTCTTCTCAGTCCGCGTCCATCCTGTCTGAGCTCCAGCCTCTCAAGGTCTCTACAGTCTGTGGCACTCGTCCCCTCCTTACTTTGGTCCTCCGTGAGGCACCCCGCCCGCCGCTTGAACTGAGATCTGTCCGCTCACCCATTCTTGTCCGCAACCCGGAATTGCTGAGCGCTCACTACAGGTCAAGCGCTGTTCCATGAGCTGGGAGTTCAGGGGTGACCGAGGCGGTCAGAGGGAAGGGTGGGCACCCCTAAGTATACAAGCACGCTTCCCCCACAGGCCCGCCACCCCTTCTCCACAGTCTGGGACAGTGCCGTATATACCTTCCCCGACACGCTGCAGCATCATCCCTGTGCCTTGCACACAGTGGGCACTGGAGGACCATTTATTGCCCAAATACAGACCAGAGCACACTCTCGAGGCTCCAGGAAGTCTGCTCATCTCTGTTGCCTTACAGCTCTTGTGGCCATCAGCACGATGGCTCCTGTTTGACTCGACTGAGCGACAGGTGTGTGCTTGGGCCGCGCTGCACTCAGAGCCTCACGCAAACCCCATGGGCTCTCTGCACCGAGTACGAGGTCTCCCCAAAGCCAGGCAGACATGAAAGACTGCAATCCCATTGAACATGGGTACGTATTTGTGGTGTGTGTGCAGAGCGAAACTCTTGGACAAGTGTGTTGTTTTTCGTGTGTGTGTGCACATTGCACACACAGATACACACTCATGTACCTGAGTGAAGCGGCCACAGCCCTGGGATGAAGCTGCCCCATGAGGCTTGCCCGAGCGACCAGATTATCTGTTTCCACGCTGGTTTCGGACGTGGCCCCGGGCGCAGCCACTGTGCATGGCTGTCTCCATGGGCCAGCACTTAGCTCGGTGCTGGGAGCAGGGCAGACGCTGGGGAGCATCCCCACATCTGCTGATTGCATCAGTGACATCACGAGGTACCTCTTGAAGTTTAGCATGTCTTGGGTGTACGGGAATTCTGCATTTCTGGGACTCGTGCTCTTTCTAATGTCTGCAATTTCTTATTTATCAATTTTTAACTGTACGAGGGATGAAAATAAGTTATCTGCTTCATGAGTGGGAAAAACCTGAACCCCAAAGAACCTGTGTACAATGAGACTGCTGGGTTCATAATCTTCAGCCGAAGGTTGAGGGTTCTCGGCCTCAGCACGGTCACCCCCTCGAGCCAGATCACTCTGTGTAGTGAGGGCGGCCCTGAGAATTGTCAGCGAGGCCAGTGAGCGACAGTCCCAGACGTTGCCAAAGGTCCCCTGGGGCACAGAATCGTCCTTGGTTGAGAGTCAGTTTTAGAATTATACACAAGAGTCTTCTTGGATATTTCTTCTCTACCCATATATAGTAGGTTTTTTTTCCATTTAAATAATTCTGGTTTAAATACACTTGCAAGTCTCCAAACAATCAACAAAAACAGTAAGAGTATAAACATCAAAACTGGCAACTTTCTGTGTTGTAGTAACGCCACTCGCAGGCCTCTCTGGTCAACCGTTCGTACATTACATGGGCACAAGACTACTTACGATGCGTTTCCGATCAGAAAAACACGCCCATCACACTGCCCTCTTCATACAATCACTCTCTCTCTCTCTCTCTCTCTCTCTCTCTCTCTCTCACACACACACACACACACACACACACAGCTTCCCATCAGGCTGCTTCCTTCCCCCCACTGTAGAGAAACTTCTGGGGATTTTGCACCTGATGCTCCAGTCTCTCCAGGTGCAGGGCAATTCTGCTTTCCTGCCAGTTCCACTTGATCGGACCCATGTGGCTGGTCCTGCTCATTGTTTACCAGCCAAGTGCCACGTCCCTGTGCCTGTCGGCTGCAGGGGCTATAGAAGAGGCCTGGTGTGGACATGGCCAAGCCCCAGGGCTGAAGCCATCTGGACAACCAGGGACCACCGCCTTGAGGCAGTGGGCTTGTCTGTCACAGCGGCACAGTGAGCTGATGCTGCGATGCCCTGGGTCCACTAAGGACGAGGTCCGGAGTTGCCCCTGAGCTCTCCGGGACACTTTCCGGACACTGCTGACAGCCAGCCAGCCACAGACCACAGCACTGGCCTGCCCAACAGAGAAGAAAAAGATGAGGGCACAGACCAATTATACTTCATATTCAATCTTGCTTAAATTATGTGAATAATCACGTACATAAAGTTATCATTACACGTAGCTTTAATGCGCAAAATCTGTGTCCCTGGGCATTCAAAACGTGCTCCTGTCCCTTGAAGTCCTGGGGGAAACCTGATGAATGTAGGGAGCTCCTTGGAGAGTCTTTCCACCCCAGAGATGTTTCTGTATCTGTGCTTTCGGCCTCCAGCAGTTCACATTCAGTAAAGGCCACTTGAAAACTACTTCTGATATGGATGGAAGGCATGACCTTGGGCTGACAATTTATTTAGGTACCCAGGAGGCCAGGCTGTCCGGTGTCTTGTTAGGCCGCTCAGCATTGATTCCAGTCAACAGCCTGCTTTAAGAAAAGCTTAAACCAGATTTAAAACAAAAGAAGATCTGCCTTCCCTTGAGTCAACACGGTAATCTGACAGCTCCAGTGGGTAAATAATGTACTTTTTAAAAGCCTTTCCAAACAGGTCTTTATCCAGCAAGCTGCTTTTATAAGCTACCACTCTCCCTCACATCCACTTATTCAAAACTTCTTTTACAAATGTCACGGCTTGAAAAGGATACACATCCCACTGGATCTGGGTTTGTTGGATTTTTTTTTTTTAAGAAGAATTGTATTTTCTTCCCTTTGGTTAGGGAAAAAGTCTTTCTTGAAATATGATCCTCCCAGATAAATAATGGCAATAAAAGTAAATGGAAAGTGGGAAAGAACACAGGTTCTTAGTGTGGTGTGCAGCACGTTCTAATGGGAAAATGCTAAAAGGGAGTGTTCCTTGGAGGCCTCCCATCTGACTCCAGACCAGACAAAACAGTGATCTGCTTGTGAGCACTGGGGTTCTGTTTTCCTTGTTAAAGGAGAAGCTGAGAATGAAAGAAAGCACTAAGTAATCAAACTGCATTATAGAAATTACCTGAGTAGACATTTCATGCGTTATTATAGAAATTATAGAACATGAAGAGCAGAAAGCATATCTGAGGCCATCTGGTCGACCCAGGAGGAGCCGGAGCCTGTCCCGATGCAGGGTGTTGATGAGGAGCCCGGCATACTGTCTGTTTCTGTGAGCACAGAGCTGCTGCTCATGTTGAAGTATTCCACTCTTCCATTTAAAGGGAAATCAGTCTAGTTTAGCCGAGTTCTTGAATTTTGGGAGGCGTACATTCACCTGTCCCAGAGCAGGTCTTCGGGTGGCTCATGGCTGGGAAAGCCAAACGTCTGTAGTCAGGACCTGCTAGGTCCTATAGTCCTGCTACCTAATCGGTTGTCAAAAACGGGTATCGTCCATGTTCTTTTGAAGGTCTCCTCACCTTCCTTGATTAAAAATACCAAATCTGTCATGTCAGCACGATTAGTCTTCAAATATCATATAAAAAATAGAAGTGTGACAGGCCTGTGATTTGCCTTTTCCTCCATCTCTTGTTGTCTCACCTCCACTGTCCTTTCCGTGCCACGTGTGCCTTTGTCACTTGTTTATTTGCGTAGAATACACACACGGATAAGTGCATACATGATAAAGACAGCTGGATGAGCATTCGAAACCGAGCTCCCTCACGCATCCGGCACCCAGCTCATGAAAGGGACATGACAGGCACGCCAAAGGGCCACCTGGGCAGCCATCGTCCTGACCTCTAACACTGTTGAGTCATCTGGCCTGCTTTTTGTTTGGTAGGCATGGAATCTTCTAGTACAGAACTATTGTTTCTGGCCTCTTTCACTCAAGCTATGTTGCTGAGAGTCATCTGTTGCTGCACATTTTTTTCTTTCCATTTAAAAATCTCCCTCCCACCCCCCCCAGTCTGGGGTGCATTCACCTTCATCTTTCTAGTACATATTCCTTCTCTTCTCATTGGTGTGTTACATTTCCCTGCCATCTTCTGCTTCCGTGCCTTTGTCATGTGTTCATCTGATTACAGGAGCAGAGGAAGCAGGCACCCCTGGGACGTGCAGGCTGACGCCTCCCCTCCGGGGCCCACCCAGGGGACACCACCACTGCTGACCACACACACACAGGTGCAGAAATTTGTTGTTCAAGGGTCCAGGCTGTGGTGCCCTCCTTAGCGGTGTGGCAGGCACTTCCGAGGTGAAGTTCTACGTGTCGTCTTGGCTAGGCCATGGTCCCTTGGTATTGGGTCAAACGCTGTTCTAGATGCTCCTGCAAAGTTATTTTTTTCTAGATGAGAGTAACATCTAAACCAGTCAACTTTGCGAAAAGCAAGACTGTCCTCAGTGATGTGGCCAGGCTTCACCCCGTCGGTTGAAGACTGTCGAACAACAGTGACTGACACCCCCAAGTGAGAAGGAGTCCTGCCAGCAGACGGCGTCTGAACCCAAACCACACCCCTCCCTGGGGTCTCCCACCTGCTGGCCACCCCGCAGATTTTGGCCTTGCTAGCCTCCACAACTACGGGAGCCAAGTCCCTAAAATTAATCCCTCTCTAGACAGACAGATAAAGAGAGAGGACAGGTCTACATGTAGATGTCCACACACACACATCCTCTTGGTTCTGTTTCTTTAGAGGATGCTGACCTGCACAGCACCTCTCCCCACTCCTAGCCCCGTGGAAGTCCTTGCGAACTGGCCAGAACGGGACATGCTCTGCAGCGGAGCCCTCAGAGCCTTCCCTCAGCACAGCGCTCCAGGCGGCCGCAGCTGGCCAGGGAAAAGCGGGTGTGGGTGATGCGTTCCGTCTTGCTATCTCCGCTGGAGCAGCGGTTATCACTGGGAGGTCACTTGGCTCCTAGGAGGCATCCTTGTTGTCACAAAGTGGGGAGGGGGAGGCCTACTGGCATCTAATAACAAAAACCTGGGATGCTGCTGAACAGGCCGCCATGCACAGAGCAGTCCTTCTTAGTCCCAGCCCCAGTGTCCCTTGTGCCAAGGCTGGGACACACCGCCCCAGAGAGACACAGGCTATGGTCCTGAGTGCTCTGAGTCACCCAGACCCAGCTACTAAAAGGCGCACATCTTAGCCAGGGAGCACCTCATTCCTTACCACGGCGATTTCTATGGCCTGGAGAGAGTTAATTCTTGATAGGAGAGAGTTAATTCTTGATAAGCAATCTGGAAAGTCATTTTAAAATTCCAAAGTAATATGGAAGTAGCACACCCTTTTAAATTATTTTTTGTGCTGTGAGAGCAATTATTTTTAGCCTTGTGTTCTCTTCATTCCTCTCAAAACTGAGTCTCCTTTTCCTTCCATGGGCTTGAAAATGGACACCTTCTTAACGTGAGCCAGCCCACAAAATATTCACCTGAGTCAGCGACCTCTGCCTGAGGGGGACGTGCTCCGGGTCCCGGGAAAGAGTGCACTGAAGGGAAGGAAGAGATGGCAGCTTCCTGTGCTTTGCCATCAACAAGAGCAAAACATGTCAGAAGGGCAGCATTCAGGAGTCACCGTGGCCCTTTCCCACTCCTGGAACCCAGAGGGCTTTCTGACCGAGGAGGGTCCCCAGTCCAGTGCTCACAGTCAGTCTGGACCGCAGCCCGGGGGGCTTCTCCACAGGTACTCGGCAGTCAGCACTTGGTCCGGGAGCCCGGGCTGTGTGCTCACTGGAGGAGCCACCTGGAGCCCTCAGAGACAGAGGGTCTCCAGGCACCCGCATTTGTCTGTTACATTCTTCAAGGCACAGAATCGCATTAATGCACTGCTAACGGAATGGGAGGTAATTTACCAGATTTTTTAAACTACGTTTTTCTAAGTATGGTACAAGTTGTAGTAATTTAAGATGTTTATCACATAGGACAGGAAACTGTGGAAAAGAGGTGTAACTTGGGGGAAAATATAAAGGAATGCTTCATTAACATGGAACTTGGCTGGATTTTGGATTAGTACTAATTCCCAACAACCAGGGCAGAAATGAATGAGTGACTCTTTTTGTAGTGAACAAAGTTCATAAGAAAACTATGTGACTACTCTCTGGAGGCCCTAAAGACAGAGAAATGAAATAAAAATAAATCAGCTTGGAAACCCATTCATGCTTCTGCAGAACACCAGGGACTCGGCACTTGGGAAATTAGCAGGTTTAAATTATCATTATACCTCGTGTAAGAGCGGCCGTTTAATCAAGTCATCAGGAGGAGGAAGGCAGCAAAGGTTCCAGTTTGGTATTTTCAAAACTGCCGGTAATGTGCCAAACAAATTAATACGTCAGCAAATTATTTTTATCTCTGCCTGTTTTAGCAAAGTAGTCGATTGTCTTCAATAGATTTTATTTCTAAAAGCCTCACACGAGAAAGGAAGGTCAGGGGATGACAAGGACCCAGCTTTGGAGCTCTGGCTTCAGGGCTTTGGTGGCAATATTCCCGACGCCCTTCAGCCTTGATGACCGGGACACCTCTTACATGTGGCTCCACCACGGGACTCAGAACTCGTAGCTCTGAGTCACAATTACACAGCCCGCTGTCTCTGGAAAAAATGACCACCTCATCCATCCTTTCCCAGCATCTGCCTGACGACACCCCCAAACTGTGCCACCTCCTGGTTTGTGCTCCAACCAGAACTACAGTAATTGTCGGTGAAACAGAACAAGCGAGGGAAAAAGAGGTGAAAGACACAGAGCAGCGAATGCATCTGCACCTTGGACTTGCCCCCGTATGCAGCAGATCTACGACCGAGGAGCAGGTCACCAGGAAGGAAGGACCAAGGACAGCAGGCCACAGGTGTGCTAAGGACGAGGTGGGAACCTGGGGCTGTGGCAGGAGGGGCTGAGTAGGGTTGGCCAGGCTGTGTGGTGACTTCTGCCTTTTGTCATGTGATACCCGGCTGGAACTAAACCATTATTGCATCGTCTGAGGCGGGGCTAATGAAACTTTGGTAAATTGTCAGCCTGTCGGCCCTGGTCGGCCTGTTCCTGCTGCATCGCCATCTCTAAGACATCAAGACGAAAGCCACAGTGGGCACCAGCATCGCTCCAGCCCAGCACCCAGCTGGCAAACAGCAGAGCAGGTGTTGGCACCCAAACCCTGTGCCCTCACAGCGTCTTACACCCCTTCCTCATGGGTTCCCGAACCCCTGAACTTCTCACCAGGCAAGTATCCCAGTTCACGTCAGCATCCCTGCTAACGTGTTGCCCCAGAGGAAACCGTTGGTACATGTGGCGCACTGCAAAGGAACAGACACGTGTACTCGCCCATCCACTCAGCCACACCGACTGCAAACTCTACATGCCAGGCGCTGTTCTAGGTCCTGGGTGCGCAAGGGGGTCAAGGTCCCTGCCTTCCTGGAGCTTGCAGGCTAGAAAGGAAACAGATCACACCCAGATCAGCACACCATCACTAGCACATCGCAAGTGCCACTGAGAAACTAAAACAGGGGACAAGAGTGACAGTGTCGGGTGGTGGCAGGGGCGGGGTACGAGAGGGGTGCTATGGCGAAGATAATTCAGACAGGGACAGGCTCTTTGAGGAAGACCTGGGGAACATTGTTATTGCTTCTGTAGTAAAATTAATTATGTGTTAATTTCTTAGCTAAACCAAAAGAAAAGTTTTTGTCAGCAGCGCCAGCCGAAGGCATAACTTCTTACCCTGTTCTTGACTCTCTACCAGCAGGAAAGTAGGACTGAAAACGCCCATGGAAAAGGAGGTGGCCTTTCCGAAGGCCAGAGTCTGGCTCGCGCACGCCCGGAGGCACCACGGATGGGAGGAGAGTGCTTCTGTCTCGGGGCCGCTCATAACTCGTGAAGCCCCCCACAAACAAAACCACAGCTGGCCACGGTGTGGTCGGTTTCACTTCATTCCCTGACCCCGACTCCTCGTGCGGCCGGCAGCATACCAATATTGCAGCGAACTCCGGCTCTCTCCGTTCCATTAGAGGGAACCACGCCATCTCGAGCAGCATCTTCCCGCCCAGCCTTGATGTTTCACAATGCTTTCCACTGAAGATTAGAGCTAATGCTTTTCTAAGAGGTTTGTCACAAAAGGGAGCTTAATTGGGCTCATTTTCTCCATCTACACATTTGTTCTAAAGCTTTACTTTTAGAAAGTGTATTTGTCATGAATGATGCATGCTCGATGGGCAAAGATTAGGAATTTGGAGAAGCAAGTCACTTGGGAAAGGAAAAGCTACCTTGGCCTCCTGGGGGTATGTAGTCACATTGCTCAGTGTGGTGGGTGAAAGAGTGCCCCCCAAAAAGATGTGCCCCCGTGCTAACAGCCATACCCATGAATGTGACCCTTTGTAAAGGTCAGGTATTTGCAGACATAATTAAGGATCTCAAGATGACTTCATCCTGAATTAGGACAGGCCCTAAATCCAGTGACAAGTGTCTTTCAACAGGAAAAGAGGGAGATTTGAGAGACAGGGGCCCCAAGAAGGCCATGTAAACACACAGGCAGAGATGGAGACCAGCAACCTCAGTCAGGGAACGCCCAGGGTGCCCGTGGCGAACAGAAGCTAAGACCGGGACAGGGAAGGGATTCTGCCTCTGAGTCCTCAGGAGAGACCGAGCCTGGCCACACCGATCTCGGACGTCTGGCCTCCAGCATTGTAAGAGAACAGATTCCTGTTGCTTTAAGCAGCCCTGGGACTCTCGTACATGTAGTGTGAATCTTCGATATTGAGTACAAGACATTGTGAAGAGTCACTTAACACCTTGCAGCAGTGGAGGATGTGACCCGGCATTCAGGTCAGAACACAGGCTTGGGGTAGACTTTACTGGGACAGCAAATGACTGCAGTGACCACTGTTGTGCCTCCCTGGTACCCTATCAGCTTCACCCCACTCCCCTGCCTGGGCGCCCTGGGGTAGACCCTGGTCACGGGCACAGAAGTGGGTTGATGCCAACGGAACCAATCAGAGCACCCGCCTACAGCCCTGGTGATTGGAAAAGCACGGGCAGGCTCCAACTGGGGTTCTTCCTGGGAAGTTTTCGGTTGTGGTGGGAGGGAGAGCTCCTTTCCAGCCACTTAGTTAGATTGCAGCCCGTGCGTGCGGAGCCTCTATCACATGCCTCCGCAGGCAGACCGTGGACAGGAAGCTGGGATTGGGACTGTGACCCTCATTCTCAGCGGGATACCACCAGCATCAGGTGTGTAGTTCCGTGAGGTGTGGGCTGGTCCTGTGTGCCACAGGCCAGTTGGCACCCCTGGCCCTGCCACGAAAATACTAGTAAATGCCCCCCAGTCATGTGACAAACCAAAACACCCCATATATTTCCAAATGTCCCCTCGGGGGTAGTGCCCCTGGCTGAGAGCAGTGGCAGGTGAGCCTCGGAGGAGACATCTCTGGGCTCAGGCCGCCTGACTCACTCATGGTCCCAGGAGAAATACACTTGTGGATGACAACGCTGGAACACCTGGAGGGCCATCACTATGCGCTAGTCTGCCTCTGTAATCGCATTTTTATCTTTATTTAAAAAAGTAAGAGTGACCTGCTCTCTTCGATCGATCACTGTTCGCCATGTGTTGCTACACTGGATCATTTTACCCGTGAAGCTCAGCGGCTCACCACCCAGACCTCCACCCTCGGGCAGCATGGAAGACGTGGCCCCTCCTCCTTTTCATTTTGGTTTACTTCCCAGCTCTCAGAGAGGGGTCCTACTTCTAGTTCCTTGAGGACAACCAATGACTCTGGGGGTCTTACTTCTAGGTCCTCGAGGACAGCTAGTGACTCTGGGGGTCTTCTGGTTCCTCGAGGACAGCTAGTGACTCTGGAGGGAGGGAATCGCTGGAGAAGGCAGGAATAGGGGCCCGAGACACAGCCAAGAGCTTGCTCACAGAGCACTTGCGTGAGATGACTTCCCACGGGTTGGACCGGGTTCCCTCTGTGGCCATGAGGACCCAAGGTCATGCGGGGCGAGGTGACCGAGTTTATGTGGCCATGAGGAGACAGAACTGGAGCCGATAAAGGCCTGTCAGGGAGCAAGAGGTGGTTATAGGGACCTCTGAGAACTGACCAAGGGCAGGGCCAAGGCAGCAGCCACAGAAACTGAGAGGAGAGATTTAAAGGACAATAAAAAGTTAGTACTAAAAATACAGCCCATTGGATGTCAAGAATAAACGAGGGGGGAGGTGATGCCTCATTAAATTAGACTTTCAACATCATTTAAATTGGAATAGAGCCAAATTCTTTCGATGTTTTCGACAAGCATCCTCTCAGCATTTTGGGTGTGTTTAAAGAAGAGGATGACAAGGTAACATCCCAGACAATGAGGGCGATGAGGCAGTCTGGGAATCCGAGGCCCCAATAATCAGACACTTCAGGATGTTGGCGAAGAAGGAGTGCATTCTGGAAGTCCTATGTTCTGTCATATTAATGTTCCCCCGCAAGAAAAAAATCTTTTTAGAAATTATTTAAACAAACCTCAATGATTTTCTAAGGCAGAAGTGTTTTAAAAATTCATCTAAGAGATGTGAAATCTTCAGGCAACTAAGAGGCTTCACTGACTGCACGACAAGCGTGTCTCCTGGAAGTCGCAAGGGCCAGAGCTCAGGGGCGCGGCGCTGGGTCCCGGTGGCTGGGACGCTGGGCAGGGAGGTGGGGACCGCTAGGGGACTGGCTGGCCGCGAGACTGCCGTTTAGGACACGCACACTGCAGTGCAGGGACCAGGACGGAGGGGAGAGGCAGGGACGTGGCTGCCTCCTCCCTAGAGAGAGAGCTGGGAGGAAAGAGAAGCTCGGACCCCACAGAGCTCACCTTCTGCTCCCAGGTTGGTGCCAGCACCTCTGGAGTCTTGGAAGGTAGAAGCTAGAATGAACACATCCCAGTGTTTTCAAAGTTTTGAACTGCTTTTCCGTGTTTAACACACATCAAGGCCTTGAATTTGGGTTTCAAGGCAGATCGTTTCTGCCTGGGGGGATTGTGGGCGTGGGAGAGAGGGAAAGACCCCTTCGAATTATCCCGGTGAGAGTTTCAGTTACGAAAAGGTAAGGAGAAGGCCCTGCTAATGCGGAGCTGCATGGAGATTCAGTCCCGAGGACCTGACAAAAAGGCCTCGGGGTGATGACTTGAGGGTGGGGAAGGGGAAGCGCAGGGAAGACAGCCCGGGGCCAGTCTCGGCTGCCCGGGAGCTTTGCTTCCCCTTCAGCATTGAAACCCGTCACACCGCTTTTCCACACTTACAAACATGGGCATTTTACACAGAGGTAGAGATTCCAGGCTCCTTTGGAAAACTCTGACGGCCTGGCAGTGCCAGGCCCTCACTCCCGCAAGGCAACAATCGCAGGTATGGACGAGGGGGGCAGGTGGCCTCTCCAGCTGGCCTGGGCGCCACCTCTCTGCCACCGCCCTGCGGTCACATCCAGCCTGCCCTACTTGCGTTCACAGGCCTGGTCTGGTTTGCATTTGGCCCTGGGACCCATGGGTTGCAGAACAGTTGACAAGCTGTTGACATAACTGAGAAGTGGCCTCTGAGTGGAGGAAGGACCGGGGGCGGTCCTTGTGCCCACAGGTGGTGGGCTCCTGGGGGGCAGACCACCCTCCCCCCCACACAGACAGCTCCAACACGGAGTGCAGCGTAGGCGAGCCACTCTGAGCACTGTGGCTTTGGGAGCTTCTGGGAACAGTGCCCTAGAAATGAGCGCTTCCTCTACTTAATGGGAACCTGCAAAGGAGGCAGACTGAGCCTCAACGTGGGGTCGTGGGGGTGGATGCAGCCACACGGCAGCCAGACAGGGGGAAGAGGCTCGGGGAAGCTGCCACCCTTGAGGACCTCAGGAAGACCCCTCATGTAGGCGGGAACCTCAAGTTATTGAAATGCAGGTATTAAAGCAAAAGTGATGCCTGGATATGCCAGGTAAATAAGAAAAGCTTCCTAAACTGTACGTATCTTTAATCTAGAAATTCTACTTTTAGGAATTCTATCCTAAGAAAACCGGGGATGTGCACCAAGATGTCAGTTAAGTGATTGCTATTTAGTATAATTTATGATGACAAAGCATTGGCAACAACTTATAAAATCTGCAACAGTTGGACCTTGGTTAAATACATTGTATTATTCATACAATAAATTCCATGTAGCCATTAAAATGGTCTCCAGGAAGTTACGTCGGATATTTAAATACACACTACGGAAATAGCTTGCATGGTGCAATGCCATTTTATGAAGAATATAAACACACACCACAAGGACGTGTTCAAGTTTATACATTATATTTGTTTTCTATGGCTGTGGTCACAAACAACCACAAACACGAGGCTTAAAGCGACAGGCATTGTTCTCTTGTGGCGCTGGAGGCCCGAGCTCAGCGGTGTCGCGGGCCCAACCCCGGGCGTCAGAGGGCTGAGCACCCCAAGGCCCCATGACAGGTCCTCCTCTGCCTCTTCCAGCCTCTGGTGCCTGCTCCCCTTCGGTCGTGACCATGTCACTCCAGGCTCAGCCTCCACCCTGACAGGCCCCCCTCCCCTGCGTGTCAGACACTCCTGGCCTTTTTATAAGGACCTTGTGACTGGACTGAGGGTCCACCCAGAAAACCCAGGAAGACCTCCCCATGGCAAAATCACGAACTCCATCACACCTGTAAAGTCCTCGTTTCCTTGTGAGGTGACAGGTACTGGTTCCAGGAACCAGGACCTCCTCTCTTTGGGAGGAGCATCGTGTCATGTATTAGTTATTAAATACTCCCAGATATTAAAAGATGTTTTCTTGCCTTCTGCCTTTTCCATTTTTTCTTAGAGTAAGTACCTAATAATTTCAACCAGGGCAATTTTTTCAATTAGCTTCAAATAAAGAAAACGTTTCTAAGCTCTTGCTTGCAGGCGGCCTTATGAGCATTTTTGCCCAGGAGCCACGGAGGAAACGAAAGCCCCACACAAAGTCTGGTTCCTCTCTCTAGAGTATTAAAACTTTGTTCAATATGCAAGACGTAAGGTGTATTAACAAAGAAAAACATAAAATGTGTATTTTATCCAATATGAAATTAGCTAGTATAAAAATTATAGTGTGGGGAAATAATAAAATTTAGAGAAATTCAAGAGAAGGGAAGGAGACTTAAACAGGATGAGCTCCTTGAGAAACGGAACAACACCGGCGTTGAAGAACAGAAGTCAGGATGTGACAGGAAGCGCAAAGGCGGGCTGTCCTGACTGAGAAGGCTGTCTGTCTAGCAGGTGCTCTACCTGCACCTGAAAGTGGCGGCGGTGCAAAGTGGGAAAGAAAACGCCATTTCAGAGGTAGGTGGGAGCCCCAATTCTGCAAGGCCTTTACACTGCTGCAGAAAAGGTTTGCTCCCAACACGGAAACATGCCATCATGAGTCAGGAACTGGGTTCAACATCATTTTCGGTTCTGACAGGGGAGTGAGGGAGTAGGCAACTCAATGATCCCGCTTCGATGACACGTTTCCAAAGGAGGGGCAAGGCACCAGAGCAGAGACAGGCAGGGAAGTCCCCCCCTGCTTCCACATTCCTAGCCACTTTCTGGGTCAGAGCTGGTGGGAGGCACACTCGTGTTTTAGACAGATTTCTTGTCCTCAGGAGAGGCAGCGGGGGCCAGGAAGAGCAGGCTGAGCGCAGAAGGCAGAATGCAGAACGCAGACAATATAGGCGGATCTAGGGATAGATGGGAAATGATCGTGCTGATGGCAAACATTTCCCCAGTCACGTGGCACACCCTGGGCCAAGATTTTTTTTTTTACATCAGTTGTGGAGTAGGAAAGTCTTCTCTACCCTCTTACGTTCAGTCCTGGGCATGTGCAAATTAAACCGACAACAGGCATGCAGACAGGAGAGAGGGCGCACAGTTTCTATCAATATTCGTGTATTTTGGGGTGCACAGAAAAGAGATCAAACTCCTGTGAGTGGTTAGACTTCAGCAAAGGGAAGAGGGTGTGGGCTTCAAGAGATGATAAATTGGGAGGAAGTGACCAGGAAATAGATGGGGAACCAATGGGAGATAAGGGCTATTTTGGTGAGGTCTGTTCATGCAAACTCATCTTGGTGTGAGCTCCCTGTCGCTGATGATAAGAATCCTTCTTTCTTCCCTCCTGGGAGGTGTGGGGGCACCTTTCTCAAAGGGCAATTCATGCACTGCCTTTAGGCAGAGGAAGGGAGGGCCAAGAACCGTCTCTGAGAGGCTGATTATCAGTCGCCTTTAGAGCAAGAATCCTTAGGCTGAAGCTGCACTTTGGGGGGTGGCATACCCTGATCTTTCACAACAAATGTGTGTCATCCTGACACCGCTGTGAAGCGGGCACGCCTGCTGCCCCTTTTTCCAGGTGGGGGGATCTGGAGGTCTGGTCCTCGCAGGCTTGCTGGAGAGGAAGGTGGACGGAGCCACTGCCGTCTGACAGACAGATGGACCCCTGAATGCACGGCCCAGGGTTGCTTCATTTCTCAGAACTTGATGGCTCCTCCGTCCTCTAACTAGTTCCCTTCCATCTCAAGTTTAAAAACTTTCAGGGAACATTTGAATCCACCGATAAAGGAAATAGCGCAGGGAAAAAACAGCAAGAAACGAGAACAAAAACTCGAGGCGGGCCTGAGGCCGGGAGGGCGTCAGAGGAAGGCTGCGCTGGCACTTCCGTGGCCTGTACTCAAAAAGGAAAGACACCTGAAGTTGTAGGAAAGCGAGGGGTAGTAGATGGTGGCCGTAAAGCTCGGTTTCTTTTACTGCGTGAACCTCGGAAAACACAATTCCAGTCTAAGATGAAAGGGAAGAACACGTTCGCTCAAAGCACACCCCTCCCCCGCAACTGATGGACGTCCAGAACTGCGAAGTCACTGGGTGGAAGGTGGGCACTGACGGTCGCTCGTTAAACCAGAAACCTGATTGACGTGGCAGCACCGAGGCCCAACTGACCAGGGCAGCTCAGGGTTCAAGATCAGGGGCCCAGCCCCCCAATTCCCACCCCCCTGGTATTGCAAAGCCCATGACCAAAGGCTTGAAAACACTGGTCCCTGTCACTGGCACCTCCTGGCATTCCTGAGAAAGGTCTGGTGGTTCCACATGGTCCAGAGAAGCCTAAATCTGTCTCTGCTTTGGAAAAACCACGGGATGCCTTCCCCTGACTCCTCCAGAACAGGTTTATTACTTGAGTATCCCCGATAGAAACCACTGTGTTGATTTGGGGCGGCTAGGAGACTGGAGGTCATAGCTCATTCCTTCAGGAGCACCGCACTGGTTCCCTCTGGCTCTGTAACACGTCCCACAAAGTGCACGGCTTTAAATGTGCCCACTTTTGTCCTGGCTCCCGGTTCTGCAGGGCTGGGACCTGTGCCTGGGTTTTCCACGCTGGGTGTCCTGAGACGAAATCCAGGCATTGGCTGGCTATGTTCTCATCGGGGGACTCGAGGGAACAACTGGCCTGCGTGCTCATTCAGGCTGCTGCTGGCAGGATCCATTTCCGGGAGGGTGTCGGACCGAAGCCCCCATTTCCATCCTGGTTGTCAGGTTGGGGCCACTCATGGTCCTTCCACTTCCAAGCGAGGGATGAAGACTCTCCCTCACGTGGAAGGGACCCCTCATCAGGTAGAGCCCCGTCCCTCTTAAAGGTTTACCTGAGGAAGTCAGGCCCACCACGAATAACTTCCCTTTCTCAAAGCCAACTAACTGATTCCAGTCCTTGACGGCATCTGCAGATGCCCTTCCCTGGAGCAGCTGGGTTAGTGCTTGACTGCACGCTAGCAGGCAGAAATTTTCATGGTCATCTTAGCGCTCTGCCTGCTGCACATTTCTGGGAAAAAAAAAATATTTTGAATATCGAACACATGAGACAACAAATGGAAACAAATCTGGCACGTCGGTGGAATTATCCGTAAGTGCAAGGCAGCTTTCTCATAATCTCATCCCACATCTGCTTAGTGTTTCGCTGTTGACGGAGAGCTTGCCTTCTCATGAACTATTCATGCGCTGCGAACAGCCACTCTGGAGCACAGGCCCATGGAGCGAGGCCTGGTGGCCCCCTTCCCCGGCACTGCGTCCTCTCAGATCCGTCCACCTTCCTTTCACTGCAAGAAAGTACAGTTTCCTTAGGAGGGACTGCAGGGCGACTCTTTGGTGACATTGCAGTCACGTGGGGGAAGAGACAAGAGCATGTGGAAACCGGTAGAAGACCCATGCGCCAGAGAGCAGGTTGGGACGGGGGTTGCTGGCTCATGTGCAGAAGCCACCTCCCTGGGACAACCGGGCAGTCCGTGAGCAGGATCCACCTGGGTGGTGTGGCATGGGGCTGCAGGAGGGTCTCCAAACCAGACTGAAGTCACTGTAGGTAATTGGGCTCGTGGGCAGTTGTCGCCCAGGAGGTCACTCCTTAGTTGGTGACACTGAATTTTCTGCTGGCTGTGGCTCTTATGTCCCCAAGCCCATGCTGAGACGTGGCAATACTGAGGCAGGTACGAGGTCATCTGTCATTTCCCAACACTCAAAGCCACTCTGGGAGAGGCAGAGGGCTGCCGAGTGCCCCAGGGACCAGGTCTGAGAACTGAGGGGAGGTCAGGGCTCAGTGACGGAGTCGTGACCAGAGACCTATCCCTTAGTATCATGATGCGGGACTGAGCTACTGAGTTTGCTTCAACTGGGGTCCTTCTCCAAACTGGACAGGTAGAGCCCAGAGGTGAGTAGTTGATGGCCTCGGGAGGGGAACGAGGCAAAAACCGAGAGAAAAGATTTCATGCTGAATTGACCAGACTCTCCGGTGGGTCTCACCACCCCAGGACCCTGGGTCTCGGGCTTCCTGGCTATTCTACAGGTTCCACCTCACACCATGAGCCTTCGACCCCTCGCTGTGGAACAGCGGAGGCTGAGCTCTGTAACGTACAGAGTCCCTCCTGGCCGTAAATTCTGGCTCTTAACGAAGAGTTTGGAGTGTCTGGACCACATTACAGAGCCCCCCTCTGGGATTAATAACAGCACATGGCAGCCTTTCAGAGTACTCCCTTTTTTCGACCGTTACTGCCCAATCAGCACTATAAAGTATTCAAATCTTAAAAAATAATTCACTGAGTGTGTCTTTTTTTAGCACCAGCTGGAACAAACATCCATACATCAGCGGTTAATTGCCCACATGTGGAACCCGGTTTCGTGGGCGAGGAAGTGAGCCGTAAGACGTCACTCTCATAGGATGCCGCTCACCCAAACACACTCAATTTGAACGGCACCGAGCCGGCAGTGTGGCCCAGTCAGAGCCTTCCAGTCACCTCGCACGACTTGACCCATGCTGGCAAGACCGTCTAAAGCCAGTTCCTGAAACAATGAACATGGGAAGACCAGGAGTCGGGGGCACGGCTTATGAACCTCGTTCTGTGCGAGGCATCCCCAGAGCAGAGGGAGAGGCAGCGTCCTTGGGGATCAACTCCGGCCATGTGGCTGCGGGACTGGCCCCCGCTGGGAAGGGCATTGCAGCTCAGGCACAGGGTGTTTTCAGTTTCCTCCAAGCAAATCCTTGGGTCACCTCGACTCCTTCCCTCCTTCGTTGCAGTCCTCTTGGCTCTCCCTTCGAAAGGCGGCCAGGAGGCCAGCCCCACGCAGCGCCCTTCACGGTTTCCACGGTCTGAGCCAACGGCGTCCCTCCCGCACCAGCCCGTCAGCCTTCCAGCAGATGGGAGCTCCCCACGGGGTTCCCTGGTCTCTTCTCCACACCTCAGCCGGGCATGTGCCACTCTAGTCGGTTCCCGTCACTTCACTTCATGAAAAGGAACAGCCACAACCCTGAAGAGCCCCTCCTTTCCTCCACACTCCTCCGTCGGTGGGGCCACAATGGCTGCGTAGACTCTGAGTGCTCCGCCCACCCTCCTCGAGGCAGCAGCGTCATTCCCTGCGGGGAATGCTCTGCTCTCAGACATCTCCTTGGCCTCTCTCCATGCAGGTTCTGCTCAGAGTTCCTTAGTGGCCTTTCTGTGCAACGTTGTCACTCGTCCCCCCTGTCCCCAACAGTCCTAACCCTTCTTATTCTTGCCTGCTTTGTTCATGCAATTTAACACCTTTATTCTAATGAGTTTATGCATGATAAATGTTTAATTCCTACTCCCGCTGCCAGCACGTAAGCTCCACGAGGGCAGGGATCTTTGTTGTGTCCTCCGATGTGTCCCGGACACCTAGAACGGTGACGGGCAGAGGACAGCTGTTGAGTGAAACTGAACCTCATGCTCATGTGAGTCGAAAATCAGACTGAACAGTACATTTTAACACTATAGAATAAGCGGAATGTGTTCGTTTAGATGCTGTTTGCTGTGATTCTTCTTTTAAATTGTCTAGCAATTATCTGGGAATGCACTCAGCTAAGAAAACAGGATTCTAGCTAATCTCTAGAATATATTTGCACTGACTCCATCAAAGAACCACACCTACCACCTCCCACATTTTTTAATATAGTCACCTCCCTACCACCCAGTGAGCACTTTATAGAATGCAATAATCCCTTACCTCCTCCCTATAAACTTTAATTTGTACATAAAACTATTTTGGATGAAGCCCATTCACTACTATAATTTAAGGCTACTCCACTGCACTGGTCCCCATTCCAGAAGAAACAGAGGGCACACTCGAGTTAGCACGAGCGGAGGGGAGGTAGGAGGGGCCGTGTGTGTTTCTCATTGAGCCCCAGGGAACTGGAACCGGGGAAACGGAGCGCGATCTCCCCTCTCTGCTGTCCCTCCCTGTCCTGCTGGCCCACTGCTGGCCGAATCCACTGGGACCAGAGAGAGTGAGAGGCCCACGGAACCCAACCTCAGACCACGTCCTGCAAGAGCGCAGAGCAGCGTGCACAAGGACGGGAAGGCAGGGGAGGTAGCCTGTTCTGTCAACAAGAGCCTGGGTCCCCCAGAAAGAGATTAGCGAATCGCCTTTGCCCGAGGATAGCAGAGTGCGAAATCCTCTTTACCTCCCACACAGAGGACATGCAGTGTATGCTGTGAAAAACAAAAAGAACAACGAAAGCCCCAAAATGGATTGCATTCCATTCTGTTCTATTCTTTATTTTTCAGTGCCGGTTGCAGCCCATTAAACTGACTTCACAACCCACAACCTGCAAACCCCTGGCCGGGCCAACCCCTCCCTCCATTAGAAAGTAAAATCGCTGGGGCCTTGCCCGAGGAAGAGGCTGTCGCTATGGTTTGGAACGCCGTGGGTGTGCACTCGCATAAAACAACAAAGCCACTCCTTTTATCTATCCAAATGTTCTCTTCCAAGTCGCACACACATCAGCACGTTTTTGAAAGGTTTTCAGTAATGCGGGTGTCAGGAGGCACCTCAATTTAACAATCAGTAAAATAAACAGTCTTGTGCTGAGACAGAGGGACAACTTCCGAGAAGTGCAGGGGACAGAGGTCAGGATGCCTCCGCGCAGGGAGCTGCTTGGGACCAAGCGTGACCTCTTCAGGAGGGACGCCCCTGGGCATGTGCACACCCTCCATCCCCGCCCCCACTGCCCCCCTCCCAGGTAAAGCAAGGTGTTCGTGCTGCCTCCTGAAGGACGCTGGCTGGACACTGGGGGTGGCCGATGCCGGCTCCCTGTGCACCGTGTGGAGGACTGTGAGATCAGCAAAGGCCACGGCCCGGCCCATGCGCGGCGCGGCACCAACAGTTGCCCAGGAAGGCACTCTGCTCACTGGCTTTGATGACTTGGAAAAGCAGCGGAACCCGTTCCCCCCTTGGCAGGGCTGGGTGCATTTCACTCACTTCAAGTCAGGACTAACAGTCCTAATGATTTTGAAGGGCCGTAAATGACTCCTTTATGCCTGGCCCGAGTTGGCCGGGGTTCCACCTACAACCCACAACATCCACACACATTCCACAGAAAAATAAATACTGGTGTAACCAGGTTGGTGCCATGCCACTTAAAATGGCCATTTTCTTAAGTACTCATTATAAATGCAACCTTGTTATTTCAGCATCTGCCTTGGAAAGCCGGCTTTCTGTATCTCTGGTGTTATGTTTTCATTGCAGGGAGAAAAATAAAACATTAACTCTTTCAACAGTTGGAGGGCTGACATATGTTTCAGAAAAAAAATTGTAAGTCAGTAGAAAATACCTCACTCCCTGCTTTTTTGGGCCTAAACCAGGAGGATTTCCACAGACCGCCCCGCCCCAGGCCCCAGCCAGCTACCGAAGGAAGTCCTCTGTGCCCCGCAAGAAGGGCTGACGCCCTCTGCCCCATACGTCTGCTTTGCTCAGTTTCCCCCCAAACAAGCCTTCCTTTCCCGCCCCCAGAGGTCACCAGGGTCTCCTGCAGGTTAGACACGGTGTGTGTGTGTGTCAGCAGCACGCATCCCTGTGTGTGCGCCCACGTGGACATGGGCTGTGGGAGATGAGGGGAGGGCACGGCGAATAAAACACAGTACTTGAAGCAGTTTATAATTTTGATGCTGAGACAAGACAGAACAGACAAAAAGTCAAATCACCATCCAAGGAACTGAGGCCTGAATGGATTTTTCCAAGGACCATCGCTGGCCCAAGACACCCCCACTCCAAACCTGGGGCCCTTCCTCCATCTGTCAACTTTGATTCATCGGTGTCAGGAAAACATGAGACACGCTTGCCACTTAGCTTCCTGATCGCCGACGGAATGCCGTGGCTGGTAGAGCAGGGCCTGGCTCCCCTGAGCCTTGACTGTGTCCCAGGTGCACACACCCCTCCTCGGCCTACAGCACGCTTTCCCCACCCTGTCACCCTCCGTACTTGGGAAGTAATTTGAGGTTTTTTCCTAATGTCCTTCAGTGAAAAGTATACTTACTTTCCTAAAAAATTAGTAAGATTTTTACTTCGGGATAGTTTCAGACTTACAGAAAAACTGGGATAGAGGATGGAGGGTGTCCGTCTACTCTGCACCCAGCTTCCCACTGTGAACACCTTACATTCTACGGATGCGGCCACAGCTACTAGAGCAGTGCTGATACACAAGCATGAACTGAAGTCCGTACTTCCAGGCTTCCCTTGCCTAATGCCCTTTTTCTCTTCCAGGATCCCATCCAGGACACAACACAGGTGGCCCCAAGGATCCCTGAGGCTCCTCTTGGCCATGACAGCTTCTCAGACTCCCCGTGATGCTGGGGACCAGACAGTTCGGGCGAGTATCGGGCAGGTAGTTGGTAGGATGTCCCTCCACTTAGCTGATCTTTTTTCCGCATCATTAGACGGGGTTGTATTCACCTTTGGGGGTTCAAGTACAGATGTTGTGTGGAAAGACACGCATGCTCCATGAAGTCTGGGTTTAGAATACCAATCGGTGCCTGACAGGGCCTGTGCTAATTACAAGGAAGATGTCTGTGCAGGGAGTGACCCACAGCGAACCGCACTGGGTGAGCTCCTTGGGCTCCTACAGAGCACAGACTTCAGCTGCCTCAGGTACATCTGCGCATCCTCTATTTTAGCCGCCAAGCAAACAGCTACGGTGTGCAGTGTGGGCCATCCGCTGTGCCAACTCCAAAATCTCTGTGACGAAACAGAGCCAAATCACTTTTCTCACCCCTGCCGTGCGTAAACTCGGGGCTTCTGGGCGGAGCTGCCCTCCTTCCACTGCTAACTTACCACTAGTTCTTCTTTCCTGCATCCACCCAGCTCTGGGTACCTCTTACCCACATGAGCGCGGGCACAAAGGGGGAGAGGGCGTGGAGAATTAGGTGGGAGGTTTTGGTGGCCAGACTCAGAAGTGCCACACATTACTTCTGCCCGCTCTCCACTGGCCAGAACTCAGTCACATGACCCCACCTGACTGCAAAGCAGACTGGAGACGTGGTCTAGCACCTGTCGCCGGACCATAAAGAATCAGGAGTTTGAGAGCACCCAGCAGCCTCTGTCATCCTGTGAATTTACGTCACACGGTGCTTCCAGCAGATAGAAGGGCATACAATGGCCTGGAACATGCAGATTGCTCTTTCGTTAAGGATGTCCCTGTGCAGATTGTACCAAGAATTTGGGGCTCATGGTGTCTTCTGTAGAGGGACTTCCATTACCATAGTAATATTTCCTAAAATGCTGACACCTGTCCTTTAAAGCAGTATATAGAAGGAGAAGAGGAGAAAACAGGGGTAAATTATCACACCAAAAACAATGTGCCTTGCACTTAACAGACATAAAACGTTTAAACCAGGTATTTGGGAGAAAGAGCTTCCATTGCCTACTTTTAGAGAAACAGAGGCCGTGCAGAGAGGAAGCTGGACCTGAGAGCACCCTCAGTCCAAGGTTGAGTCCACCTACGACACACGTTTCTGGAAGAGAATGGCCTGGGCCTTTCTCTCCCAGATGGGCCTGCTGTCACTCTCATTTTCCTAACGACCTTCCGCACTCCAGGCTGCAGCGTGCCTGGATGCTGACTGTCTCGTCGTCTAGACAGTGATGACATTATGACCGAGTTATGTGCAGATAACCACGCCGCCACCTTCTCCATGCCGCCCACACACATTGCTTCACTGAGCACTCCCGGCATGTGCGATTTTCTCCTGATCTTTGTTTTCCCCGTGTAAGTAGAGAATGCTTACTTAGTCAGGCCCTCCAAGGAACAGGGCGTTTTGTCAAATACTTCCAGTGAAATAGGAGAGTGTTGAAGCTAAAAGAGAGAAATAATGTTAATGTGTCTCATACCTTTCTGCGTGTGAGGGCACCCAACCCTACCAAGGTTTTTTTTTCTTTTCTTTTGTGCTTCATTCACCAAGGACAGGTCTTACAGGCGGCCCCCGCAAACTCTTGGACTACAAATCATTCCCACCCCAATGAGCTGGTTTACCCAAGACCACCTGATAAAGAAGCCCTGGGAATTTCTGGAGAGGTCATTGCTTCAGCCAGGATCAGGCTTCGCCGTCCAGCTGCGTGTGTCTGCACGGCCTGCCTGCTCCCAGGCACAGGACCCAGTGAGACAGACGCTTGTTTGGCTGCTAAGTACACGCAAAATGAAACTTGAGAGAACTCTTTTGGTCCAGAGCACGGCTGGCCTGCAGTGTCATGCTGGTGGCTGGAGTGTATTTGTTCTATCTACAGACAGCACCGTCTTCACGAAGAATGAGGGCCGCCATGTTGTGATGGCTCCTGAACCCACCTGAAAAGGGATGACTTGGCAATCGGCGCAGAAATGAAAACCAATATGGCTTGGAAAGTGGCAAGGCGTTCCAGACACAGTGGATAACGAGGTTTATTTTTGGCATGGAAAGAGGGAAGGATCAGAGAAGTTTGTTTGGCCAAGGAAAGGACACAGACCAGGAGGAACAGGCGATGCAGGGGCTCGGCCCAGGGGTGGGCACTGATGCGGCAGGATCTCTGAGCATAAGGGCTCGGCCGCACTGCGGCATCTGCTATTCCCACCGTGACAATCAGCCCTGGAGTCCACGTGTCACCTAAGAAGCCCCAGTGCACAAAAACCTGTGACTAGAGAGCATCAGCTCCTTCCCCTCTCCTATAATGTCAGCCTGCTGGCTCTCTCCGATGACAAGACACCCAACAATGAACTCATGATTCACCCATGTAGGTCTGAGCTCAGGCATCTGTCAGGACAGGCAGGGCAGGCCCATAGGGGAGGCAGGGAAGCGGGGTACAGTGGACAGTTGGAGGGTGCGGGGATGCTTCTATAGCCTCCTGGAAGGGGCAGGCAGACAGCACTTGTCCTTCTGTGTCTGGCTGCCATCACTTAGCGTAATGCCCTCAAGGTCCATTGCACTTCACAGCAGGCGCCTGCACCTCATCCCTGTGTAAGGCTGAATGAGATTCCACCGTGCGAGGCGCACGCTGTGCACGTGCATCCACGACATACATCCCACATCCACTTTACCCACTCATCTGCTGACGAGCACTTGGGTGGACTCCACCTTTTGGCTATAAACACGGGGACACAAACATCTCCTCATCTTCAAAATAGTTTACTTCTCCTTTGTCACAACTCCTGAACACTTTCATCTTTTCCTTCCTCCAGACAGGACTAACCCTGGACCAGGCTCTCAGTCCTCAGTGATGCCCTTCCGGGGTCACCCTCTGGGGGTCATTCTCAGCCCAGGGAGGGCTGCAGGGGCTCAGCAGAGACAGTAAAGCAGGACTGGTGAGCAGACACCCATGCCTGTGGGGGCAGCTAGGGGGCGGGGCCACGAGACTGGGTTGACGCTGCAGTTTCAATGCCAGCACGTTGTGTTTGCTTATTCTGCAAATTACAGACCAACAGAAATCGCTCGGTCTGTTAAAAAAGGCCACTTCTCACATGTTATATAAGACCAAGAAAGCATCGCTTGTCCATACCAAGGAATGATATTCCTGCCTTTCCGTGACGTGGCTTGAGAGATCACATGGAGGCTTAAGTCCTGGGTGTTTACCCTGAGGTAAAGGCAAGCAGGAAACTGATCATCTAATAATTTGGGAGAGTGAACGGGGAGGCAGGAACAGTCACCCCAAAGACAACAAGAAGCCCAAACTGCATGTGCGGTCACCCGGCCGAGACTCGCTTCCTTGCCATCCACCGAGCCCACTTCCTCTGCCCTCAGCACCCACCACAGCTTGCTCACTCCCACCCAGGGACTCACAGACGGGACACACTGTCTCCAGACATGTCTTCTGTGACATGAGGTCACAAGCCACCCAATGACATGAGATGCACATTGTACCCAAGCACAGGCTGTGTGTCTGAAACTTACTATGCTTTTCAGTTTTTCCGGCTCACTTTTTTCCCGTCAATGACAGAGTGGGCTAATGTGAGCCAACGTACCTCCAAAAATTTAAGAATACACCATTTGTTACGTCACTGTAGAGAGTAAAAAATTGTTTACTTCGCCAATTGGATGTTCTCCTACTTACAACATTCTCATTGGGGGGGAAACCGGGTTTTGTTGGCCTGACCAATGACCTGGTACAAATAGCACCAGTAACCTATGCTCGGAACAGCAAAAGCTTACCTCTCCAGGGGGAAAATTCAAGCTTCTATTTATTTATCTTGCTCTTTTTCCCTCAACAATTGCTGTTCTCTATAATTTAAATGTCTGCAAAAATAGCAGTTTCGTAAACATTAATGCACAAAAAACTATCATTTTTGATGTAGCCTGCAAATCCTGGAGGGTAAACATAAAGGAATCACGAGATAGTCTCCCTCCAAGAAAGGGGAGGGGTTTGCAATCTTCTTGTCCTTCCAACCTACCCTTCAAGGCTTTTCAGGTTCAAAGTGCTGAGCAGGCCCCGATGGCCGTTAGTTTTGCGTTTTGGTAAATGTTTTTCTTCTGCTCCCCACCAGGTGCTCCTTTCTTTACCCGTGGCACACTTGCATATTTCAGCAAACACAGCTGATTTTCCAGGGTTAAACATGAATATTCCTTTTCTAACCATAATGTAATAAATATCTGCAACTGAGCAAGGCTGGCTTTGAACAAACAATACTATGAAATAAACCCAGGGATCCCACGGCTTTCGTGAATTCACAGGTGTGTGACCACAGTAGGGGGAAAATAATCGTTATATTCTAAGTAGAAATTCTTTCCCAGGAAAGTTCGTGAAACTTTGTTAAGACTCACATAATTCTAGAAGGTATTGGACCAACAGAAGAAAAAGACAAATGGAGGGGAGATGGGGATTAGAAAAATTTACAAAAACCAAAGCATAGGTAAGCTGTTTTTACCTGGGGGTCAGGAGTGAAGTCCCCATCTCCAATCACTTGGTTGGTTCCCCTAGCAACCAGCTCCCATCCTTAGTTACCTAAGGGCTTTCCAAAAGTCACTGCATTCAAAGAAACTCAGGTATGGTCGAAGGGGGCTTGCTCTCATCACTTAGGAGATGCCAAAAGTTTGGGGATCTCTGTGCCAGGAAAGGAAGTGAAGACCAAATATACACTTCTTATTATAAATCACAATATCATACATATGGTTTAACCGAATTCTAAATAGTGATGTTGCTGTACTTAGAGTTTTAACATAATATTGGTTTATGAAATTTATCACACTTTATAGTGTTAGGTAAACAAGCCATTACCTGAACACAAATTAGCCCTTAAAGTTGCTTTTAGAATTTAACTGTTTTTCTAAGACTGATAAACCAGTTGGC
>VMDR010006607.1:0-19898 GCA_007922815.1 Macrotus californicus
AGACCAAAATCCTGGTAGGCTGCTTTATTCTTGAAAAGGATGTAGTTAGGGTAAAGGATTATACATCGGAGGTTTTGTAACATTTTTTTCCTGTCTCAGAAACTCTAAGGTAAAGTTGCCTTATCTTTCCTGACTCAGTTTCTCCACATGTGAAGAGGAGATAATCGTTCTCAGTGACTAGAAGGGGGCCTTTCTGGTATCATTTCGGAGAACTGCTGAAATGAGCAAGGTTCTTGTTACTCCTCTGCTGTATGGGAAACTGCCATACTTACCCCTGGGGAAAAACACCTGATTCTTTGTAGGTAACTGGGGAGGTTGCTCAAGAATTTGTGGCTGAAATTTACCTTCTGGGAGAGAGAGAGAGAGAATGAGAGAGGGAGAGAGAGAGAGAGAGAGAGAGAGAGAGAGAGACAGAGAGACAGAGAGAGAGAGAGAGAATATGAATGATTCTAAGCATGCTATAACAAAGCTCCTTTGAGTTGTTCCTGGGAGTGGCTGGGTGTGTCAAGCCATTCCTCAACCTGAATGCTGAATAATCAAGTTATAATGTTTGCAACGTTTCAATCTATAGGTAAGAAAAAGCACCCACAGAGCAGTCTCCTAGGTTATTAAATATTTGGGCTGATGATTACTTTTGCTAAACGAGAGGATATTATTTTTGATAAGTTTGATTGATAAATGAATTGATGAATGAATGGATAATTCATTTTTTTAAGTTATATGTCTTTCCTCCCTCCCAAAACTACTCTTTTTAATATACAGTCAATGACCTGTTGTTTGTGGCAACTAAAAGACAGAGAAGAAAACTATGGATCATTTTTGGAATTATAGAGCAAATGCTTCTTCCTACAAGCAGGCATATCGTTTCCTACTGAGTATTCTTAAAGAACATTTATCTCCAACAGTTGGAGTTCTGTGTGGGCCTCCTTGGGTACCGCAGAATTCCTGTCTCCGGAAGAGTTTCTGTCCAGGTTAGACAAGCACTGGATAGGGGCGTGATAGAGGGAATTTGGTCATCAACAGGGAGAAAGGACAAAGCTCTCTGATTCAAGTGCCAGTCTCTTAAAATCTTTTGGTCCCAGCAGCAAGCATGCAGCAGGCATCCATAACATTACCTTAGTGACTCAGATGTGAGCATCCTGTGTCAGCCTTTTGGCCACATCGATACTCCTCGAGGCTGTGCCTGTCTGAGGGATAGGCAAAGTGCTGAGAACCACCACCATTACTAGGGACCACATGCTGTGTGCAGGTGCTTTACATGTTAGTAGATTGTCTGTTCCTGTGTGTGTGTGCGCCTCATTTTACAGGTGAGCAGACTGAGGCTTGAGAGGTGAAGCCCTTTGTCTGAGATTTATCAAGCAATGAGGGGTAGAGTGAGTTCCTAAATTTATGATATAGCCCCTGAGCACAGCTGGATGGTGGGTTTTTAGGAGCTATCCTGCCCAGATCACTCTTGTAGGACCTTCGTGCCTCCATGGGCTCTGCGGATGCCTGAAATTCTGCTTTTGGAGCTTAACTCATTTAGTTTGTGACTTTGATCCTGGTCAATAAGAAAATACCTAGGGTCTGGGGGGGGGGAAGCTCTTAGTCAATGTTAGTTTAGCAACATGAGTTGCCGTCATTCATCTAGTCAACCTGCACTTATGGACGGCACACTATCTATCAGGTCCATACCAAGCGTTGGTGTTACCAAAAGGAATGAGGCTCAGTCTTTACCTTTAAGATTCTTGTATCCGATAGAGGAGATGGTGCAACAAGTAGATAACTACGAAACAGCGGGGTCAGCCAACAACAGGGAATATGGGGTGAACACAGCAGAGATGGAGCTGGCTCAGTTTGAGGTCCTTTCCTGAGAGCAGGTCAGGGAGGAAAGGAGGAGGGGCCAAGGTCCCGCCCAGGAAGTCGGGGCGACTCGCAAATCAGCGAAGGGCAGGCTCCACAGAGACTTCAGGGGGGAGCTGTGAAAACAAGATCACCACATTGTGTGGGCAAAACGTGGTGATTTGGTTCATCTCAATCAATTTCTCTAATCAATTTGGTATTGTATATTTTGCTAAGTACAATTTATTTAATTTATGTATCCTCTTCTTTCTTTTATGATCACTTTTTTTTGGTTTAATAGGTAGCTGCCTCTTGGGCTCTAACAGAATGACCCACAGAATTTACATGGAAAGGGTAGAGTTTAGGGTGCTCTTTGTGGCATGGCCGTGTTTGAGAAGTATGAATTATTTACAACCATCACATAGGCCTTCTATTTCATATAATATTTCACCTCCCGGTCTCACATGGGCTACGAGGGTTGCCCTTAGATATGTATGTATTACGGCCAAGGCGGGGTTGTGACAGCCCTTTCCTGCCTGAGCATGTCCGAGGCCTTTGGGAGCTGCACAGGCAACAGAACTTCAGTCTGAATAATTTCTTCAATCGTGGAGAAGCTGCCAGGAGACGTAAGAGCTGAGGTGCAGAAGTGGGAGGGGCGGAGAGTGCGGATGGGGCGTGGCCAGCGGGAGTGGCTGGGGTTCAGGTGAGCCAGCCAGTGTCTCTGATCACAGAGCTGCTTCCACATCCAGTTCCTTCTGAGCCTCGCTTTCCTCTTTCCTGCTCTGTTTTCCAGCATAACTGTATCTCCAGGTAAGCGGAGTAAGGGTAGTAGGACTGGTGATTTCCCTTTTTAGGGCAATTCTTTAAAACAAAAGAGGCATTTGAGCTGATTCAAGATGGTGAACAAAGTCGGCATAATGGGTGATTTTTAAGGATAGGCTATTGGCTTGGGGACTGTTGTCCATCACTGGCACCCCTACACCTCGGGCAGTATTTCCAGCACTCAGGCCTTTGGGAACCAGGATCCCAGGTAGGGAGAGAAATCACGTAGCCATGTAAGGTAAGACTATGAAGAAATAGCATGGCTGGGAGGTTTGGGTGGTGGGTGGGGGTGCGCAGGAGTAATTGACAGAAGAGCATGTATTTCTGAGCACACTTTTAGCCCAATCTTGGAATTAAGAATGAATTTCGCAATGCTTATTCCCGGAAGGGCTGGTACTCAAAACCTGGAGAAAGTGGAGGCACATTGGAATGTCTGGCTTACCTTCCAGGTTGGCTTTGTGAGGTTTCAAGAGCACTTTAAAGCTACTCTTCCTTTTGGCACTTTTAAACATCTAGTCAGTGTTCGTGTCCTTGAAACTGCGTTCTCCTAGGCAGAAAGCATTCTATCTCCCTATTTCTGTATTTCAGGGTACTGGAAACAAGTTACAGATTTTAAGTCTGTATTCTTGGGCAACTTTTCAAACGAGTTGCTGGCTCGTAGTTTCTTTTTATAGATGCTCCTGCTTTTATGGCTTCATTTAAGTGTGTCATATTAACTGAACATGCCAGGTTGTTCTGTGGACTCAGATTCAGAGCGGAGGGGTCTTGGACATGTCTCGTCTCAGGTGGCTTCCCTGGGTGGCGTGGCCGTCTGAGTCACGCAGCTTCTACGTGGCAAGATCAGTAGAACTGAGACCTTCATACTCACTGCTTGCAGAAGTTTTGATGACACTATGGGTATTCTCGGTGGCCTTTCCACTCCCTATGTCACTCAAGTCACTCAAAAGGTTTTGAATAGAATTGGGTGGGTCTCAAACTTCAGCCCCCACCATAGGTGCAAGGACTTGCTGGGTTCTGTGATGGCTGGAGGGGTGTAAGCCTGCCTGAAGAGAGGATTCTCCGCAGAAAATGACTCAGCAGGTTTATACCTTTGCTTCCTACCGCCTTGAATTCTGCCTCTTCAATCCCTCCGGGTTGTGGGTTGACTTCGAGCGTTGCAGCCTCAGCAATCTTGGTCCCACTGGCCTGGCCGGTCTGGCTCTCTCTTGCTGTGAGCCACCAGTGGGATGATTAAATGGTCAAGACGGGGTGTCTAAACACACGGGAGCAGATATGACATCTCAGAATCTTGGAGCACACAAGGGGCTCTCTTGCCCTTGACAATTAGGAACTTGACCTTGTGACTAATAGCAGCATTGTCCTTCCCTGCTAACAGAGATCTTTTCACATATGTGTACGCCTTGCGTCGCTTCCTGTGATCCTCTGATGTTCTTTCACACTGTAGAAGCTGCAAGGACTCCAGTCTTCTTAACCTGGCTCTGGTGTTTTTCCTCTTGAAGTTGGGGTATGGACAGCAGAGGCAATAGACATTCCATAATAATTATTCTAATGGGAAGGTTTCTCAAGGTCATTGTTTAAAGATCAATCACACCAAATACTTGAGATTATTTTTCTTCACATTTTCTTCATCTGTAATACGAGGCAGGTTGGGATGAATGATATCCATAAGAACCTGACACAGTGGAAAGGATTTTAAGGAAGGAAAAAACTGTGCACTAGCTGTGTGTGTGTGTGCACATGTGTGTAGATGAGTGGGGTGGGTGGTCTGTAGGAAGGCTGAACATATATTGCTCAAAAGGTAGCTCAACTGAGAATGAGGGAGGCATGTCAGGACAGCAGACATTAACTGTGTCGGTCCCAGGCACAGCGGGTCATATGGGCATTTTTCTCACCCGAATGGTCTACAGACAACAAGGTTGAGGGCCATTGGCTTTGATGCATGAAAAACGTTGGACATCTTTATGCAGGGGGCCAGGGAGCAGCTGGAAGTCTCAGGAAGTGAGCACGCCGGCCCCTCCTCACATTCTAGTGCACACTTCTCCATTCATCCGGGCTTGCTTGTAGTCTCTGAGTTGTGCTGAGTCTTGTTGGCTGGCATTTTTGCATAGCTAACTCCTCCTTGTCTTTAGGACTCACCTTTAGTGTGACTTATGTAGATGTCATTGTCTGTGAGGAGACCTCGCGGAGGTGTTTACTATAAATGAGCTCTCTCTCCACAGGGTTCCCATGGCAGCTTGCCCCCCCATGGAAACACTCAGGACTCATTACACACGTCACTCCACTAGGATGACAGCTCAGAGGAAGCAGGACCCGTGTTGGGTTCAGCTTTGATGTCTTAGTGCCTAACTCAGTGTCTGACATGTGTTCGGGGCTCAGTTAATACTTATCACATGAAAGTGACATAACATTAATAATTTGCAGCATAAATGGCAGAAAGAGAACAAGAGACTCTTCGAGGAGGAAAACAAAACGAAGTTTGTGTAGATTGAAAACAAGCCATGCCTAGTATCTTGGTATCTCTAAAGGGGAATTCGGGATACTTACGGGAGTTTTGGAATGCTGGACTTGTGAGAGAGCCAACACCAATGAAGACAATGACCGAGGCCTGCGGTGAGGTGTGGTTGGATGCACCTGGCTGGGCGCTGGGGGAAGTGAATGCCGAGGCTGGTTTTACCACTTTCACTCCCTGTGTGGGAGGCCTGGAGAATCACTTCATCTCTGTCTCCCTCACTTATCTCCTCTGTAAAATGAAGGAATGGAGCCGGATGAGGTCCATGCCAAGGTCTCGTTCCACTTTAAGGTTTATGATTTGAAGATAGATTGCAAAAAACCAGGCGACCTAGTGATAAATTCTTACAGCTCTTTGTTGTTCATTTTGTTGCATTTGTATTACTACTTAAATTTCCATCTCACTCTTCTCTGATTAAAAAAAGTGCTTTTTACACTTTTAAGCGACAAAAAACACACAATGTTTTCTACTTGGGAGCTGTAAATGAAGTTCTCTTTGCTTGTTACAGTCGTTGGAAGGTTTTCATGAAGACCAAAAATGTTATCGCTGTGACAAAGTGGTGATAAAATGAAAAAGTCTGCAGCAGTTTTAGCACTCTGCACAGAAGTCGTTGTACACACATCAGTTTGCTCTGTAGGTCTTGCTCATTTCTACTCTTGTACCGTAATTTTTACAGCATTTGCTACGTACAATGGCCCATGTAGAAACCTGACACATTTTCCTGTGTGTGGCGCTCACGTTGCTAAGATCTGTTTAAATTTCTTTGATTGCCTTGCAACACGGCGAGGTGTTGCCGAGGCCTAGGCCGTCTTTTGAACCGCCTTAGCCTAGATGAGCTTCACAGTGGTTTCAGGTCACTTGGGACCAGTCACCTGGATAGGGAGGTGGGTCTGTGGGACTCATGCACTGAGGACTCTCATGCAAAGGAAGGGACTCTTTGAAAGGAGGTCCTGCCACCCACGGGAAAGCCTCAGATGTCAGGGGTATGCTGATTGGCATTCTCCAACAGGGACCTGAATCTATGCCTTGAATTGCAACACAGTGTTAACTATATCGTGTAATTAACTGTCCTAAAAGCCACCATGAGCTTGCACTCAGATGGAGCTACTTAGAGTAAATGGCTCTCAAAATGTTATAGTGAATGATGGAATAATGCCTCGGTGGAGCAAGAGGGCAACATGAGCATTTCCTTACCCTTTGGTACCCTTTGGTACCCTTTTTGCAGTCAAGCTCCTTCAGCAGATGACTTCGGGGTCTAACACATCCTTGGGTCTGGTTGGAGGAGGCACACTGTCCCGAGTGGCGATGCCAGGGAGCAAGCCCCACCTGATGACCTTCAATGTCATGTTCACTCTCCGTGTCTGTGTACATGACTGCACAGTGCCTGAGTGATTTGGGCTTCTAGCCTTTGTCTGTGCTCTAGTCCCTCAGGGGTATTAGTATCAGTTTACGTTCCTTAGGAGCACACTGTCCTGGGTCAGGCAGAGCCTGGTGAGTCCACGTGGCTCAGCTCGGCTTCTGGAAAGAGCTGTGCCCGACTGTTCGGTTTATCCCAGGAACTCCAGACTTGATCAGTCACTACAGGACTAGACAGGCAGAACTTCCATGAGAAGAGCAGCTCTCAAACTTTTAAATCTCTGGACCACTTTACACTGTTCAAATTACTGTGGATCTATTTTCCTTTTTCTTTTCTTTCTTTTTTTTAAGTTGCCATTATCACCATCTTTTAAAAATTTTGAAAAAATTATTCAATTACAGTTGTCCCCATTTTTCTCCCATTACTCTCCCCCGCCCTACCCACCTCCTGCATTCAGCCCTTCCCCTTCTTCTGTTGTCCTTGTCCATGGGTCCTTTATACATGTTCCTTTACTTGACCCTTCCCCTTCTTTCCTCCATTATTCTTTTCTTTTTTAAAAAATGTTGGTAATGTGTATCAGTATTTACCAAATTAGAAATTAAAACTGGAGAAAGCTTGAAATATTTATTTACTAATTCATTAAAATAATAATGTTATTAGGGGGTGTGGGGGAGGTAGAAGAAGGTAAAGGGGGAATAACTGGTGATGGAGGGAGACTATACTTGGGGTGGTGAACACACAATACAACATACAGATGTTATATTATAGAATGGTACACCTGAAACCTACATAATTTTATTAACTAGTGGCAGTCCAATAAATTCAATAAAAAACAAAAAATAAATAAAAAGCAATGTTACCATTATACATTAACATAGGTAACATAATTCAATGAAAAAATAACAGTTTTCTAAAGTGAAGAAACACAGGGGGAGCACAGCACTGGTTTTCATGCCTACCGATCTCGTTCACATCCGGGTTAGCAGAGGACCTACCATAACGCCTCTGGGAAACTCCGCTGTATATTTGGGGGAGATTGTGAGTGACAAGGCAAATGGTGTCTAAGTACTTTTATGAAAACAGTGGTGACCTCATGAACCTTCTGAAAGGGTCATAGGGACTGCCAGGGGTCAGCAGACACTGCTGAGAGGACGCCAGCAGCAGAATGAGAGAGTTCTCAGACAGGACCCAGGGCCGCTCACGCTCTTTCCACGCAACCAGCTTCCCTACTTTCAGCTCAGCTGCCCTCTCTTGCTTTCCTTGAAATCCACAGGACTTGGTGTGCCACTCATAAGGCTTTGGGCAGTCATGCATTTTACTTATTTTCTATGTATCTGCCAATGTAGATTATAAACTCATGGCAGAAGGAAGTTAGCTGAGCCTTATAATGCCATGTACAGGGTCTTCCAAAATATATTAACCTCAAAAACAATAACAGCTTCTGTATATGGGACACTGCTATGTGCCAGGCACCCTACTGAGGCATTACTCACCATAGTGGTCTGACTCTAGGGCTGCTGTAGCCAAGTGTCACAAACTGGGTGACTTAGAACAACAGAGACGGATTCTCCCACAGTTCTGGAGGCCAGAGTTTGAGGTTGAGGTCTTGGCAGGGCCGTGCTCCTTAGCCCCAGGAGACTTGCTTCCTCACTGCTCTCTTAGCTTCTGGGTGTCCCTGGGGTTCCTTGGCTTGCAGAAGTGTCACTCTAGTCTCTGCCTCTGTCATCACCTGGCCTCTCCCTGTGTGTCTTCATGTCACCTTCCCTCTTGGGCATGTCTGTCTGTGTCTTTTCTATTCTTTCTGAGAAGGACACGAGTCACATTGGATGAGGGCAACCTTAACAACCTCAACTTACCAAAGTCTGCAAAGATGCTATTTTCAAATAAGGTCTCATTCATTGGCACCCAGGGGTGGGACTTCAACATATCTTTTGCGGGAGACACAAATTCAACCTGTAACACTTAACAATTTTTAAACTGAACCACACAAAACTACTGTGATTCAACTGCTTTTGATGTACAGAAATGTCAATTTTGTGTGCTTTAATCTACATCCTAATTGACACAATATGGATAAATAAAACCAACCGATTCTGATCAGTGCTGCTGACTGCTCTGACCGCTGGTGGAGGAAGAGGTGTGGGTATCTGGCTCTTGACAATGGCCATGGGGCCGCCACACCTGAATTTGGAAATTCTGGGCAGACCTCGTGTGCCGCACTGTTCAGACCTTGGGGCATTTGTCCAGAAGTTTCTTCCCCACCGGCCTTTACAACTGCCCTTAGTGGACGGTTCCTTCCTGTCGTCTAGCCCAGGCCAGTGCTTTGTTTAGGTGGGATTCTCACTGGGGTGGCAGAATGTGGGTAAGAAGACTTTACAGGCCCTTGTCCTTCGTTCCAGGCCCACGATGGACGCCCTGCGACTAGCAAACTCGGCTTTTGCGGTTGACTTCTTCAAAAAGCTGTGTGAACGGGAGCCGGTGGGCAATGTCCTGTTCTCTCCCATCTGTCTCTCCACCTCCCTGTCACTACTTCAAGTAGGAGCCAAAGGTGACACAGCCAATGAAATTGGACAGGTAAGCCCCCCTTGTGTCTGCTTGGAGGGGGAATAGTTATTAGAAACTGCAGGTAGAACCTAGGGAAGAGCGAGTGGGGTTCTCTGGTCAGAGTTGCTCCAGAGGGAGAGTTGGGCCCCTTCTCGCACACTCTCCCCATCTGCTTTTAAATGTGAAATAAAGCTCCTTTATCTGCCCTGAGACCCAGGCGCGGCGTGTGATGGGCACCCAGGGATCTGCTAGGTCATCACAAGGTTTCTACTAAGGAGTGGCCTTTGGCAGTCACCTGGCATTTTTGCAAGTGTCCTACCACAAGAATCGATCAGGGTGGTGCTTATTGAATGTTCCACTGCAAATACCCTGACCAGAAAGTATAAATCTATATTCCTGTCTTATGCACAAAATTTATTAAAACATTTATTTACAGCCTAATTCTTTATTACAATTTTTTATTGAGATGTACTGGACATTCGACATGATATTTGTTGTAGGTATACAAGGTTAAGAACTCAATATTTGTGTATATTGCAAAATGATCGCCACACTAAGTCTAGTTCACATCTGTCATCATTCACAGTTGTCGAATTTCTTTTTCTTGTGATGAGAAATTTCAAGGTCTGCTCTTTTAACCCCCAAATATGCAATACAGCATTATTAACTATAGTCACCTCGCTGTGTATTGCACCCCCATGCCTTATTTGTAGCTGGAACTTTGTATCTTTTTACTTCTGCCTCACCTGTTTCCACCCCCGCCCTTTACTTTTAGATAGTATGTGAATGCCCTTCTAACTCTACTCCATTATTATTCTTGTGTCGGCCATCCTAGCCTGAACAGAATCTTTCTTTGCATGAGCTCATAGCATTTAAACAGGGAGCATCTCCTTGTATCTATAAATGCCCAGAAAGTATGACCCATGAAGTATTGCTTGGGTTGTGATAAGTGAAGACTTTACACTAGAAATTGAGGGTACTCAAATGATTGAAATTGAGAATAGTAGGTATTCCCAGTCCGGTTTGCAGAGGGAAAAGTGAAGCCTTGCGGAGTTGGGCTAGATTGTATTTCTAGTAGCTGCAGGCTGGGACTCAAGGCCAGGCTGTCTGACTCTGGCCCACCCTGGGCAGCCCACCATGGATGGGGGCTGTCTACCATAAATGACACATCAGCCCATTTGACACTTGTCAGAGGAACTGAAGGGACTAGAGAAAACCTCTATGCTGGAGTCTGATAGCTGCCTAATGATTCTTTATTTTGCTAATCATCTCTCTTTTCATGTGTCTAAATTAGAGGGAAATTATAACCCCATTTCACTCTTTTCCAAGTTTGGAAAGCTTTCTGTATGAGCATTAGAGGCATCATTTTGAAGAAAGGACAGATTTTCCCTATAGTTAAATGTAGAGAAGAGTCCTTAACGGCGGAGTTTCTCAATGGGGACAATTTTGCCCCCCACTCCCTGGGGATATTTGACAGTGTCCAGAGATATTTTTGGTTGTCACAAAGGGTACCTAGTAGGTCAGAGATGCTGTTAAACATCCTACAATACCCACCGCCCTGCCCTGGCGAGAAAGAATATCCTGCCCCAAACTTCAGCAGTGCTAAGATTGAGGAGCCGTGCCTCATGGGACAGTGGAGCAGGGAGATAGTGCGTGCTCCACAGACGGTGACAGTTCCCCTGCAGTGGGAAGACATGGTGATCAATGGGTCATGGATTCTTTTTTCTCTTCACAGGTCTTTCATTTTGAGAATGTCAAGGAAGTGCCCTTTGGATTTCAAACAGTAACGTCGGATGTGAACAAACTCAGTTCCTTCTACTCGCTGAAACTAATCAAACGGCTCTATGTAGACAAGTCCCTGAACCCTTCCGCGGTAAGTCGTTCCATGTCATTTCCAGTTAAGACTCACTTCGAGGATGCTCGTGTATGATTTGAGGCTAACTAAAATACGTCAGTCCCAGTGGAGAGGTTGAATTTAGTGGGATTGAATCGCAGTCACATCTTCTAGCTCAAACCAGGGAGACACTCGTGGGCCCTCCTGTTCCCTCTCGAACTCTCCTAGATCCTACCCTTCCCCTTGGCTTCCTCACTCAGAGAAACAGAGAACGAAGTGAGTGATAATGATTTCTGTAGATGCAAGACAACTCGTGATATACACCTTTCTCCTCAAACAGCCAGGTGGGCACTCAGCCTGGGACAGCGTTTCACGTTCTCTACCTCATTGTTTGTGCACATGACATTCTCCTGATTTTCTCAGAATCAAAACAAAAAGTAATAACTGTATGAATCAACAGTTTTCATCAATCACAAATTGCTTTTGTTTGTTTTCCTAGGCTGGTCACGAGGGTGTCTATACAGGTAGTTTTGGGTGTTTAATTTCAGCCATTTCTTGAAAGAATCACATAAAGAACACTGTGGTGCCCTTAACTTTGATCTCAGAGTCTAACATAATATTTCAGAAAATCTGTACTTGAAACACATAGTCAGCATCCTAGACTCCATGAAAGAAGTCCATTCTCTCTCTATGTTAGTAATAGAGAGTTGATTCAATTTGTGTTTGGATGGTTAGAATTTTAAGCTTTCCAAACCTAAAAGGTAGACTACCAGTTAAATATTTTACCATAGTTTTATTACTTTCTGTAGTGGCTGTTTGTTTTTCTGGTTGAGATCTTTTGAGGACATTAGACAAGGTTGTGAGTTTATTCTTGCTGTGTGAAGACATATACATGGCCATTTTCCTTCCAGCGATTACTCAGGGAAATAAAATAAAATATTGAGATGTGAGTTGGGGCCTGGGTATAGGAAAAGTCTAAAAGCCCCTTAGGTAGTTCTTAAGGAGATGCTTAATACATTTTCTTGCTGGCATTGAGGATGGTGGAGGCCATTCATCTTGCTGAGATTCCGATGTTCTGAGGTGGCCCCGGTTCTCTGGGTCAAGGGCAACAATTTGTCGCGAGGTTGGGTTGCAATGAACAGAATCAAACTGGCTAAGGCCACGGCTGCTCTGAAGAAATGGAGGGAGCCCTGTGTTCAGATACTGAGTCAGCTCTGTTTAGTCTGGTTGAAATACTGTTCAACATTTCGAATTATTTCAACCAAACCAGGAATTTCACGGACTTTTATTTCAACTGCTTTCCGTGGCTCCTGTCGGTTGCCTAGCACCTGCAGATTCACTGGGAATGGTGCAGACAGGTGCGGAATGAGAAGGGCCACCTGCAGCGGGGCTACCTGGGTGTTAAAAGGGCAAGTTCCTGGCCTCGGGTCACTTGAATCAAAATGAGTAGGGATGGGATTTAAGGCTTTGCATTTCAACAAGCACCAGAATTAGACTCACTGCTGTGTCCTCCACTGTTTCAGACTCAAGGTGCAGGTGAGTTACCCTGGCATCTTGATGAAAGGCACATTTTGACTCAGCAGCTCTCGGGGGCTCTGAGGTTCTGCACTTGCAACACGTCCCAGGGGATGATGTGGAGGCTTTTGCTCTTGGATCACAGTTTGAGTAGCAAGAGTCTATAGAATATTTGTTTCAGTGAAGGGTAGAGTTTTCTGCTGATAAAGTTCTCTGTTCTGTACACTTCTTGTATTCTAAGACACATCCGTGTACACACATTTTAATGTTTCTGAAATCGTACATTAACTGTTATGTACTTTAGCAGGGTGCTCCTTTCCCCCCAACATTGGTACTAAATTAATGAATGCGTTTAATAATTGAGATTGTCTTGGAATTAAAGAAAGGAAACATTCAATGCAAAGAAAAGTCATTGATTTCTACATGAGGTTTCATTTACCTGATAGTTCAGATTTTGAAGGGGTATGCATAGTAGTAGACACTTAAAAGTCGTTTCATTAGAACCATGTGACAACCTGAGAGTTTGATGACGGACTGTTACGTGCGCTGTGACTTTATGAACTGGCTGCTTTTCAGGAGTTCCTCAGATCCACAAAGAGACCCTACCCAACAGAAATGGAAACTGTTGACTTCAAAGATAAGTTGGAAGAAACGAAAGGTCAGATCAACAACTCAATTAAGGATCTCACAGATGGCAAGTATCTTCATTCTGCTCTAAATCTCTACCTGCCTTCCCATGAATCTTCCTGCTCAGCAGGACGTTGAACACCTGGTGGTTCCCTGCGCTGTTTTCAGTGCAGAAGCCAAATTCTTGCCCATCAAGCCGTTCCAACAACTTGGATTTCTGGGCCTTTCTTCCATCACCTTTTCACTGGACAGGAATTCCTGTGCTTCTGTTTTATTTAGCCTCTGTGGCTTGCTCTCCGACAAGCTGCCCCACGCCCTCCTTACTGAGCCTGAAAAAGTATGGTTTTGGGCAAGTCACGAGTCCAATTTTTCAACCTGGAAATGAAGGGATTGGATGACCTCTGAGACAACTTCTAGATTAAATACTCTGCAAGTTTATTAAGGAAAAAGGGGGTAGAGAGTCTTAGGCAATCAATTATAAAAAAACAAAACAAATCATACGGGATGGAAACATGTCCTTGGCCCCACCCCTCCCAACCCCTTGGGTCCTCTGAGAGCCCCTGGCCTCTTCTGCAGCATCAACCCAGTCCTGCCGCTGGCTCTGTGCTTCCCTCGGGTTGGGCCTCTCCTTTCCCTGAACCCTCCCTCCACTGGCCTTCTCCTTGAGTCCTCCTTGCTAGAAAAGATTTGGAAGTAAGATGATTTTTAAGTGCAGATCAGTGTCCACATCCCGGTTCCCAGGAACGCATTTATATTTACATCAGGAGGCACCTGCTGGGATGCAGTGCCTAGTTATGAAGGAGTGAAAGGTAGTGATGGATATTTCGGGCACCATTGCAGTCTAGTGAGGGACACACTTCTGGGGCCAGGGACATGCACTTCCTGTCTGAATGGCCAGAGCTGCCTGGTCACGATGAGGACACAGGACTGACAGAGTCCCCGCCGGCACTGCAGGGTGAGGGCATGGAAGAAACATAGCCTTGGAGTCTTCACGACCTCAGAGTCAGACCCAGACACTGCTCCTTCTTAGCTGAAGTATTTGGAGCCTCAGTTTACTGGACTGTAAAATGGGGCATATGTTATCTAATTTAGTTTTTACGTGGTTGCGTGAGGATTAGCTGAGATAATATGGTAGGCGAGAGAGTAGGTGGTAGCCATAGATACGTATGCCCACACACAAATGTATGCATACATACGTATTTGTTGTTGAAGTGAAGTTCCTGTGCTTTCCTATGTAAAGAAAAAAAATGGTTTAACATCAGGTTAAACACAATTGTAAGCAAAAAGCAGCCCTTGTTTAAATTGCCGTGTAACAGTTTTACTTTTAGAATTCTTTATTTTTTAGTCCTCACCCGAGAACATTTTTTCATTGCTTTTAGAGGTTAGGTAGATGGAGATCCTTCATGAAGCCTGTCAGGGCTATTCAAGTACAAGGACCTAATTTCATTGGATGCTGTCACCACTGAGCAGTTCTGCTGTTGTGGACTTGAGCTCTAGAGTAACTACAGCTGTGGCTGAGCCAGATGACCTTGGCACAGACCAGCCATCCTACCCGCAACTGGGTGACTTGGCGGGGGGTGTAGCTGTGGGGTGAAGAGGAGCACCCTGTCGTGGCTCAGACCTGCTTTCCAGCTGAGTGCACTAGATAGCCCCGTGGCCTCCCTGAGCCTCAGTGTCCTCATCTGTGAAATGGGGATAATGACCTCTGCCTTAGAGGGTCATTGTGAGAGACGTGAGCTAATGCACATGAAAACGGGAGCCCAGGCCGGGTGCAAAGTGAGAGCTCTTGTGTTTTCCACGCAGAGCACAGGCTTCCAATCCTGAATCCACCGTCGCTCGTGTGCCGTCTCGGGTGAGCCACTGGAGACTAAGCTGCTGCTTTCCCACCTGTAAAAAGGGGAGGGATCCGTGATAGCGTGAACTTGAATGCACAGCACATGGTAGCTTGTGTTTTTCTTCTTCCGCCTCCTCATTTCTTTTCCCTCCTTCTCCCTTTCATTCCCCTCCTGAGGAGGCTTTGGTGAGTCCAGCTGTGGGGAGATGGAAGGAGAAACGAGGTGGTCTGGCTCCCAGCCCCTACCGGGTGTGGCTCTAGCGAGTGGTAAATCCCCAGTGGACAGCACGTGAGCTCGGGAAGAATAACCCTGTGCCATTTGCGCTTTCCTAAAATTGTTTGCAGGCCGCTTTGAAGACATTTTGTCTGCCAACAATGTAAATGACCAGACCAAACTCCTCGTGGTCAATGCTGCCTACTTCGTTGGAAAGTGGATGAAGAAATTCCCTGAATCGGACACCAAAGAATGCCCTTTCCGCGTCAGCAAGGTAAGTGGGGCAGTGTGTCAAATGGTCCCCGCTGTAGAGCTGAAAAATGATGGCAACAGGGAAGACCGTAGCAGTTCAGTCACATGAGGGAAATTAAGGTGTACCTTCTCTGCTGGAGAAGGAGCCATAATCCAGAGACCCTCCCCACTCTCCTACAGCATGTTCTAAGAGCCTGCGTTGACTGAGAACTCACTAGAGTCTACAGCCCAGTGGGTAAAAAGGCCCAATGAGGCTAGTTTTGGACTGGAAAGTGGCTCCAGATATTTGGGACCGTTAGCAAGAGAGGCAAAGGAACCAAATTGTAACCTCAGAAGTCTTTGCATCATCCTGAAACCCGGGCCACTTGAGAATCTCATCTGTTCATAGTGAAGTAAATGGTTCTGATATTTTAATGTATAAGGTGCTTTGAGGTACTTGTTGGCTGTGGAGGAAGAAGTACATACAGCTCACTCAGCTGCTGCTCTGGGTGTCGTTGCGGGGAAGAATGAGAAACCTGTTCTGCAGGGAAGTCTGTTAATACTCCTGAGTGAATGATGAGGCCGTATCCTCTGTGAGAAAGAATTCATGGAAATAGGTACAGTGCCTCTTCCACGAAGGAATACAGAGAACCGAGACTGGGAATTCTACTCATTTCATTAGAGGATCCGGGCAGCCCCAGGAGTCTGTGTGTTGATGATGTAATTGGTCTCATGTGATGAGATTGATTGGGCTAAGAATGTGGACGGAAACCTAGGCTTCAGGAAGCACAGTACCTGAAGGTGGCACATTACCTTGTAGCTCCGATGCATCCATTCTAGTTTTCGAGTTTCTTCCAGCACTTTGAGTATGTAGCATTAATCACATTTGTTTTTGCCAAATATTATAACAGCACCTCCTTAACGCTAGAACCCAGAAAGAAAATACCCCCCTCCCCTCCCCCCCCAAATATGATTTATCCCTGAGTTAGCTGGACCGGCCTTTGGTAATTCTTTGTACACACAGAATTTTATTTTCTCCTCCACCCCTGCCCCAAGTGCACTTTCTGTAATGAAATCTAATTATTTATTTACTTATCTAGATCTCTGCATGAGTGCATGGGCTTTGTAAAGGCAGGGATAATGCCTTATTTGTCTTGGTTTCTGTAATTCCTGGCATAGATCTGGTACACTAGTAGGTGCTCAGCACTGATTGGTGAATCAGTGACCCATCCTTCAGGGTCAGTTTGGATACACAGGCAACAGCAGACAAACCCGATGGGCTTTTGGGACCACTGTGGGTCCCTATAGAAGATCCACTGGGCATTTTCACTGAGAGAGGACAGTCACTGCCCAGAGGGCTGCTTGCCTCTTCAAAATATCCACGCATCCCGGGAACCCTCCATCCACTTCCTGTCCCCAACTTACCTCCTTGGAGTTCAGCAGCCACCTCAAAGCTGCCTGCAGGGGCAGACCGACCCTGCATGCAGGACTTGTCTCGGATGCGGGGCACAAGGCGTTCCTCTCTTTAGACTGCATTGGACTTTTCACGTACAAGACCTTGGGGTGTAAACATGGCTTTGAAATGTCATTGATCTCTCTGTGGTTCACCTAACAAGGCAATAAAACACGACTTGGCGCTGCATGGGACTCACCCTCTTTTTGAATGCAGAGGTCCTTATTTTCTCTTTGTTTCCTTTTGGTTGCTTTTGTCAGCCCTTGAACTTTCTGAGTCACATTACTGAGCCTTCTCTCAGGTCCTGGGGTGTCTCCTTTAAGGGCTGGACTAAAGTCATGAAGTGGTAGTATTAAATGTTTAGTATAGTGCCTATTCTGACACTGGTGGGTACACACACTCACACACACACATACACACAAATTTATGTATCGCTAACCTAAAAATAAAAAGGCCAAATGAGGCTGATTTTCTCCTCTGACAAAGAGAGGGAAGAAATATTTGAGGTGTTTCATGGAATTATAACAAGAACAAATTAATAGATGTGTGTACCTGCATGTGTGCATGTGTGTGTATATGTGTACATATGAAAGCATAAGTCATTGTCTTTGATGGAGGAAAAATAAAATACGTACCTGTATGCACTCTTGTGGGAAGTAAAATGCACGTGGCCCAGATTCCTTCTGCCGTTACAGACGGACACCAAGCCAGTGCAGATGATGAGTCTGGAAGCCACGTTCTGCATGGGCAACGTCGACAGCATCAACTGCAAGATCATAGAGCTCCCCTTTCAAAACAAGCACCTCAGCATGCTCATCCTGCTGCCCAAGGACCTGGAGGATGAGTCCACGGGCCTGGAGAAGGTGAGGAGGGGGATGGGTGGACAGTGCCATGGTGGACTGCGCTGTGCTGGGCTGAGGAAGGAGCCGCAGCCCTGCCTCACACGTCACTTGCTTTGTCATCTCCAGGGCTTTGTGGTCCTTTCTGAGCCTTCCTCCTTAATGTTCAAACAGCTGGCACTTACCCCATGCCTGGAACTGTGAATTCCCTCTGTGCGCTCTGTCCTCAAACTCTTGCAACAGGCCAGGGAGTTAGGAACTGTCACCGTAGCTGCCCACTGATGAGAGCACAGGGGCACAGAGAGGCAGGCCAGGGTCGCATGACTCACGGTGATGTGTAGAATCAGAGTTTGAGCCCAGGAAGTTGGAATCCGTGTTCTCCAGTCTAGGCTAGAGCTACTTGTCATTAGCATCTCGTATCACCATGGTGCATTTGTTAAACAATTGATGAGCCAATATCAGTATGTGTTTATCCACTGATGTCCACAGTTTACTTTAGGGTCCGCTCTGTGCTTGTGTGTTCTGTGAGTTTTGAAAGGCTCTTTTCATGCATACACATGTGGATCGGATTTTATGATGCATCGTATTTCATACAGGTTGTTAGAGACACAAGATTCACCCCTGGTTAAGGTTTTACCTGCGTGTGAGTGATGTAGCTTACCCTCCACTCTGGCAACCTCACCTGCATCTCCTGCTCTCCCTCAGCCGCTGCCCCCACCTCCAAACCCCCACCTTCCACCAGGGAGATGGAGGGAATCCTTGAGGAGCCCGGGGGTCACCTGCTGCAGTTCCTGTCACGCCTCAGTGACTCCCTGACTCTGGGGGGTTGATGTAACTTGGTCACATCTTAGCTGTGATTTCAGTTATCATTTTGCTTGCTCCAACCCCTTGTTTACCAGATTTTAAATCTGTCTCCATTCTTCTCTTATTCACTGGTCTTTCTTTTTAATTCCACTTCATGCCTTTGTCTCATTTTCTCCACCAGCCATTATTCAGCTGCCTTGCACTTGCCTTGCTTAAAATATCCTCACATCATTTTTTTTCACATTAAAGTACAGAACAAAAGGAGCAACTTAAGATTTATTCAGTGAAGCATTTTTTGATGAAACCATTTTATGCCTCATTCATATCTCTCATTTAAAAATTTTTAATAAAATATTTTGTTTAACCCAACATTTCCAAAATACTATCATTTCAACATGCAGTCACTGTAAAAATTATTAACAAGATGTTTTACATCCTTTGCCTAGGAATCTGTTGTGTCTTTGACACACAGAGCATTTCTCAGTCCTTATCGGTCACGTTCAGGGGTGTCCTAGCCACACGGCGGCCCCTGCATTGAAGTCTAGACTTAGAGGTTTCATCTTATGACGGATGAACACTCAGCTCTTATGTAGGCTGAGAACATAACCTGTTATTTTTCAGAATTATTGAAGCATAACTAAATAAAATCATAGGATATTTAAAGTATACAGCAGGATGATTTGGTAAATGTGTAAGTTATAAAAGGGTTCCTCCCATCCAGTTTATAAACACACTCATCACTTCATATATTTATCTTTTTATCTCTTATTTTTAAAGAAATAACCAACTGAAAGGGATGCATTTGTTACCTAATATCTTAAAGAATGATCATAAACAGTGCAAATTCTCATTCTTAAAAGAGTTTACCGTAGCTTTAATTTGAGTTATTAAATGTAATGTCATGCCAGGTGCATGAATATTCTGGATCTCCCAGTAGTGAAATCCAAATAAGCATTCAAGGAAAGTTATGTATGCAGACCCTTCTGATTTTACATTTATTTCACTCTTGTGTACACAACACCACGATCCATGCATTTGTTTCAGCGAAGCTACTCTACAGCTTACAGGAACTGCCCGCGTGAATTCCAGTGCAGAGGGACCCTAGCCATGGGGTGGGGTGGAGGCCAGCGCCGGGTGGCGGGCCTGTTATGGGAGAAACAGTCACACACCACAACTGCAGGGCAATGTCACGTGTGACGGCCCCTCTGTGCTGCTTCGGGATGGAGCTCACAATGACCTTACGTTTTCTGTCCCAAGGGCCTTTTACCATTGGAAATAATTTAAAAAAAATACTTTCTTCACCTTTTGTCCTTTAGGTTGAAAAAGAACTCACCTCAGAGACGCTCTTGCAGTGGACCAACCCCAGCACCATGGCCAGCACCAAAGTCAAACTCTCCCTTCCAAAATTCAAGGTGGAGAAGATGGTCGATCCCAAGGCTGATCTGGAGAACCTAGGGCTGAAAAGTACCTTCGATGAGAATACCTCTGATTTCT
>VMDR010006607.1:19998-44736 GCA_007922815.1 Macrotus californicus
CCCCCCCCCCCGACTTGTCTGTAAACCCTGCACTTAGAGGATCGCTTTCTAAACATGACACATTGTTACTATTGCTGGATGAGCGACACCCTGGTACTTGTCCTGCGTGGCCCTCAAGCTCATAGGCACCTTTCTCCAATCTGTACTTTTAGGCCCCCTTCCCACCCGGCAGAGATGATGCTTTCAAAGAAAAGGAAATAGGTATTCATTATTTGCCACACTAGCTAAGGTTATGGGCAGAAATACAGCCTTTCACAAAGAAAATTGCTATAAGGAGCATCTGTACGTTTGTATTCCCAGAGCTTTGCCTTCCTTTGTTGGGTTACAGAATGTTCCAGACGTACTTACCTCCCTGAAAGATGAAAGGAATTGTGTGGGGTTCAGGGGCTCTGCCAAACTTTTCTGGTTCCAGTGAAACTTGGGCACATGTTCAGGCTACTGTAGGTCCCCAGAAATGTGGGACAAATGTAAACCCTGATTTTTTTTGACTTTTAGAAAGATAATATCTTGCACAACCTGTATGTTACGGAACTCCATTGAAAGACACTGGAATAACACCCTCCGTATAAGTCGACACCTTGATATTTCTGCCATAAAATGTAGAATATTGATGCAAAGTGAATAAAGACTCTAAGCAGCCCATAAGTGCCAGGTTTTGCTGACAGATGCATATGCCACCAGCTGGTGAACAAGCTCCGTTTTCAGAACTTTTTGAGATCTTGAAATGCTGGAGAAGGCATCGCAGACTTATTGTAGCTGACGTGCCGCCCCTCAAAGGGGGAGCCCCTGTCTAATTAAACATTTATTTTCACTTTTGATGCAATGACCAGCTGGTCCTGTGGTTGGGGACAGACTGCTGGGTGGGGCTTCTGACTGACTGAACAAGGCTTTGGGTATTTGACAACCAGGGACTTAAAACGTAGGGACTCTCTCTGGTAGCCAATAAAAGAATTTTATGACTATTGAATGTCTTTGTGTGATGTGCTGGGGGAGGGGATGGAACTTACACCTTTCGGACATACACTTGGGGCTGTTGAAGCGCTCCCTCTGCTCTGATGCACACTTTCTCCAGGTCTGTGGGGCCGGTTACGACAGATCGGCAGTAACTCGCATTGAAAGTCGTGCTTAGCCTTGATCCCATCAGTTGTCTTGTGTCATGAGCTCACAGGTTAATTCGCTGAGCACTAATGTACCGAAGATTCCGTGGCGACCCTCCTCACCTCTGCTCCGGCCTCCTTGTAAATAGGTCCGACTTCCTTCTTGCTCCAAAGGATCGATATTACATTTCTTTCATGCTCTGGACCACAAAATCTTATTAAACGACATGTCTTGTTTTTCTTTTTCTGTAAAGTTAGATTTATTCTTTTGAGATAGGAACAAGCCATCTCTTTAGGAAAGTATTCCTGGGGGATCGGTGTCGAATAAGAAGGAATAAGAATCTGCTTCCTGGTCTTCCTTTCTCTCCGTCCACCAGCTGTCACTTCCTCCCATCCCCTTTCGTCCTGGGGGAGGCCCAGGGGGCCTAGAAAGGCTTTCGGTCACATTCAAGTGTGTTATGAAATGGAGGCCTTTGGGCTCAGCCTCAGAATGTGATTTTGTCAAGCTGCGTATGCCTAAAATGTTTTCTTTTCTCATGAAGCTCATTTCCCTCATGGGCATTTGTTTTAAATTACTTACAATGTCCCTGAACCTAATATTCACCATAGTCCTTTTCCGGTCCCCCCAGTGCACCCAAATAGAATGTGTTTCCTATTGCCGTAAATGTTGAGTACCAAAAGTGACAAATGCCCTTACATTCTAGAAAGAAAAGACCGTTTGTGTGCGATGGCTGGGGGTGGCCCAAACCAGGGTTTCCCCCTCTCTTGGCTCCTGGTCCCCCTGCTCCAGGCTATGGCATAGGAAGCAGGGGGCACTGAAAAGCTTAGTGAGTACTTAGAGGAGGGGAGATCAGTGCCTCTTTAAGCCCAATGTTGGTGGAGCCTGAAGTCTTTCCTGGAGTTTAGAAAGCACTGACATTTTTTATTAACTCTGGCCCAGGATAGTCTAATCCAGGGGCTTCCAACCAAGGCCAATTCTGCCCCCTAGGGGACATGTGGCAATTCTTCTAACAACCAGGAGGACGGTGCTAGTGGCATCTAGTAGGTAGAAGCCAAGCATTTTGCTGAACACCCCACAATGCCCAGAACAGGAATAACCACACAGTACCAACCATGGGCCTCTACTTACCTAAGGGGCAGATGCTGGCTGCACGGGTCTCTGAAGTGGAGCAAGGAGAACAGCCTAGTGAGGGAGTGGAGGTGGCTCCGTGCTTGCTGTCACCACAGGGAGATGGGGAGGCAGCCAGCCTTGTGATTCTGAGACTTGGCTCAAAAGGTCTCCGAGGATCCCAGCAGAACAGCCCATGGAGAGAAGTGAGGGGTTGGTATCTTTCCTACGGAATAGGGGGTTCCAACTGCACCAGCCAAGGAGGGTCCTTACCTCCTCACCTCTCCTTCCTTCCCGGGCCCCACAAGTCGGGTGCTGTGGGAGGAGAGGAAGAACAAGGGGGGCTGTCAGTGGTGAGGAAGCCACCTCTCCTTCTGTTCCCTGTGGGGCAGTGAGACCGACCCAGACCCCAGCGGGAGTGGGCGGAGGTGCTCTCAGTCAGAAGAATGGAGTGTTGATTGAAAAGGAGTCTGAGCTTTTTCATTTCTGAAAATGCCTTTGTTGACACATGGAAGGGACCTGAGGGCATTCAGCTTAGGGGGTTTGGTCCAGGGGTGGGGAGGAAGTGCCACAGGGAGGGCCAGACAGGCACTGGACACAAGGAATCCGGCCGCATTGTCCCAGTGCTCTGCCAGTCCAGCCACCAATGCACTGGGGACAAGGATATTGTCCCATTGACTCCTCACAGCAAACACGGGAGGAGGAAACCACAACCCTGCCTTATGAACAAGGTTACTGAGACACAGAGTAGGTATATTAATAGAGCCAGCTCAAGGTCACCGAGGCAATGACAGCTGATGGCAGGTTTGATCTCAGGCCCTCTAGGCACAGAGCGAGAGCCGTTGTCTTCCCACCGGTACTAGCCCACGGCAGATGGCCACCGCGTGTACCTGGAGGAATTCCTCTGTCCTCTACACCATCTCCATTCCAGAGTTCCCAAAGACTTGTCTCATCCTGGCAGTGCTTTTTTGCCACCAAAATATCCCTGGACACAACTGGTCCAATCAGGTCCGTTTATGCGGCATCTTTTTTGGGCCAGATATTGTACCTGCAGGTGCGTGACAGATGTGCCTCCCTCTGCTTCTTCTCACATCTCTCGAGTTGGGGTTATTTTCATTGATTCTTCTGTTTCGTGAGGAAATATGGGCTCAGAGGACTTGGTAAACAGCAGGATGTGACCACAGCTCTGTCTGACCCTCAAGCCCATGCTCCTTCCACTGTGACTTCAGGCATTTGGACCACCCATTGGGCATTCCCCCTGGAGGGCTCTGCTTAAATTCTCATATCGCCTGGGTCCCCTGCCCACCCGGTGTTGCCAAAGCCATTGCTCTGTCCCCATTCTTCAGGAAAACCAGAGAAAACAAAACATCTGGCCCTGTGCTCATCCCTGGCAGGACACCAGGAGCAGCAGGGCCTCTCGCCTGCCCTGAGGGAGTACTACCTGATGGTCATTGGCAGAAATCAGACTTCTGCCTCCGGTGGCCAGTGGCCAGGCCCAGAAAGCACTGAGGAGGGAGTGGGATTTTCGAAGGGCCTGGAACCTCAGTCCGATGTGGGCGGGGGTGGGGGGGTGGGGAGACAGGGTGCCCACAAGGGAGAGGCAGGTATTTGCTAGTTAAGGAAGGAACAATGAGGGGATGCACTTGAGGCTCAGTGTGGCTGTGGAAACTGCAGGACAAAGCAGGAGCTCAGATAGAAACTGTGGCCGTGTGTGTGGTGGGTACTGGGGTCCAGAAACCCCGTGATGCCATCGGCCAGGGTTCAGCGTCAGCATCAGAGCCACCCAGCAATGGTCCCATCAAACCTGGAGCTACAGCCTTGGCTGTGGGCTCAGCTGGTGGGAGCGTTGTCCCAGACACTGAAAGGCTGCCGGTTCAATTCTCGGTCAGTGCACATGCCGAGCTTGTGGGTTCCAGCACTGGTTGGGGCGTGTGTGGGAGGCAAGTGACTGATGTTTCCTTCTCTCTCCCTTCTCTCTCTAAAATTAATCAACCTCACTAAGGATAAAAAATGGTATCTATGGATACACACACACTCATTTCAGAATGGAATTACCAAGTCATACCTGATGAAAATATTGAACTTTGGTGGATACTGCCGAAGAGTTTTCCAAAGTGGTTTTCCTTAATTTATTATCACAAATATTATTTATAGTATTATTGATTATTATTTATTTTGCCTTTTATTAGTATGTAATTCTTATTAATTTAAAAATTAATACTATTTTATTTTTTCTCCTAGTTTCTTATAGTTTATTTGTTCCTTTCTTTTCTTTTTTGCATTTTTTACATTGCATCCAGAATTCTTTAGAATAAAGCACTAGGTAGCGGCCGCGGGGAGACAGCTCTCCACGTGTCTCTGGTGCTGCTGCACACCTCGGACGGAGCAGGGGCCCTGACGGCCTTTGTTCTGAGCCATCGTTTCAAAGATGTTTGCCTGTTGAGCAGCCTTGGACACAGGGGTGGTGTCCCCTCTTAGGAGCAGAGGGCAGGTTGGTAGGTGGTCCACGATACTAGAGAGAGCGTCCCGGTCTGGGGCCAAGGTCAGGCAGGCTCACTACCCATTCCGGGAGACCTCAGATGCTTAGGCTGGGGTTCCCCTCTGTGCTGCGCTGCACTGGGTGTGGGAGCACCGCCCGGCTCTCAGTGTGTCACCCTGCTGGAACTGGGGTTGGGCGACTGGTGACTGTTGCGGTTTTGTCTCTGACTCAAGAGTCTGGTGTCTTCTGCCCCCAGCCATGAAACCACGCAGGCTACCCTGTTAGGTGGCAAGTGAGTGAAAGTCTGAGACCTTCACCGTTCTTGACAAAGGCTGAACTTTCTTTTTTTTTTTCTCCATTAATATTATTTAAAAATAATGATTATTAATGATTAAAGACCCCATCACCAGTAATGAGCTGGGCGCTGTGTTAAGCATGATACATGTTCTAAATCCAGCTTCTGCAGCAACCCTGCGAGGGCCTGTTTGAGGCGAGAGGACCTGAGTTGAGAAGCGTGAAGAAACTTGCTAAGCACACACAGCTGAACAGTGTGGTTAGGACTTAGCCCCCAGCTCTCTGACTTCAGAGCCCACACCTTTAATCTCTGTGTGTTTGATGACCTACAGAATTCCTACTTGGTGAACGAAACCTTCACCTACAAAGGCAGACGTTCCTCCGCTTACGTTAAAATGGGGTATTATGTTACACGCGAGACAGTAAGTGCAGGTGGAGATAAACCTCTGCTAAATATTTACACCAAAATCACACTTTCAAGGAGTGTTTACTTTTCAAGCATTTTTGGTTAGGTCTCATATGTTGTTTTGCAATTCTCAGCCCTTTCCTCAGGGGTCAGAGTCAGTCAGCTGTATGCCGCCAGGTTTGAAAGGCTTCCTTTTGTAGTTTTAGGTCTCTGGCCTGAAATCAACTGCCTGTACAACATTCCTGCCCTCCACCCCACCCACTGAGGTGAAAGATTGAGTAGATGGGCGTTTCCCTGCTCCATGGCTTCTTCTCTGTCACTGTCCTCCTTTGGGACAATAATAGCTGCCCCAGTTTGAGATGGCTTTCAGGTGAGGGGGTCACAGTGTGCTATTGACTGTAAATGACTGTTCTTGACCCAAGGCTTAGAAGGGAAAAAAATAGGTGGCCTCGTTCTCCATTAGAGATAAAATAGGGGCAGGTGTGTCACCGGAATGGGTCACCGCCTTTGAGGACCCTTGCCAGACCCCTGTAGCCTGGACGGAGCTCTCCTTGTCTGTCCTGTAAGCCCTTAGGGCAGAGAGCTGGATGGCGGTTGCCAGGGGCTGGGAGGAGGAGCCTGTGGGGAGAGGGTTGTTCAATGACAGAAAGTCGCAGTTGTCCTAGAAACCTGCTGTGCAACATTGTATCTAGTTACCTAGACAGTGCTGTGCACTGCAACATCTGTTAGGGGGTAAATCTTAGGCTAGGATTCCTTACCACAGCTTAAAAAGAAGTGGATAGAATTTAGGAGCAAATAAGCAGATGAGAAACAGGCCACACTTATGAAGACATAACGACCCAGGGAGAGATCCAGCGTGCAGTGGACTCTGTCCAGGTACTGAGCACCTGTAACCACCAGGACAGGGAGGCACAATGAGCATCCTGCTTGTGGTGATGACAAGTTGAGGCCTAAGTCGATTTCTTGGTCTCACCATTGCCTCCTTCTCTGGCAACCCACAGAGCAAAAGGGGTCGTTCCCACACCATCTCTGCTTCCACCACTTCTTAAGCAGGACAAGTGGAGGAAGGGAGTTTCGTGCCTATGGACCAAAGCTTGGACAGGGCGGGAGCCGGGCACCCTGCACCTAAATAAACAAACCTTTCCTTTTCAGTAGGCTGATGTTGATTGAGAAGTTTGATCAACCCCTGAAGGCAGGTTGTGGGGTGCTGGGATGAGATGGTTTCCCCTGCCCTTAATTGCTCTTTGCTGACTTTGGGGAGAGCAGGGACTCAGAGGGCAGGGTAATTAGGTCAATGGCTTTCTAGGCGGAGAATAGGTTTTCCCATCCTGGGCAGGGGAGGGTGGGGTACCACCTAGGTGCTCTGCTCTTACATTTTTAACGCTTAAGCAAGTCAAGGCAGATTTTTTTTTCACATTTTGCTTAGTATGCCACGATACATGCTATTTTTTAAAAGAGAATTTTATTTTTGAAAGTAGTTTTTGGATAGAACTACTTTAGAGGTCTACCAATAAAATAAAACCAGCTTGTTAGTCAAGTATAGATTTGATAAATCTATATCATTCACAGGTATATCTGAATCTACCTGTATCAGCCAAATCTATGTGTTAAATTATTGTTGGTGATCTTTCCGCTTTCAAAAGTGCCCTGGTTTGAAGATCAATTACATGGTCACACTGTTTATAAAAGACAATGTAAAAAAATGGTTTTCTCCCTGAAAGTGTTAAAGAAAGGAAAGAGAAGAGAAACTCATGGGAAATGGTGGAATAGTTACAACACTGTCAAGAAAGGGGCTTTTAAATACACGAAATTCCTCCATTTCCCCATTGGGCCCAGGTGAGGTGTCCTTGGTGATCTTAACCCTGAGCCATGGCAAGGTTCGTCCCGTGTCTGGGTTGACGCCAAGGCTGATAAAGACACCGCTGAGGAGCGGCGTTGCGGATGGGGATCCACTGGCGGAAGATTCGGGAGGAAGAGGTGTCTCAGGACTCACAGAGGCCGTGGGAAGGCCTTGGACCTTCCGCAGGGCAGGGGACAGGGATTTGATCCGAACCCTGCGCAGGTCCTAAGGAGCAGGGAGACCCCAGGGACACCTCGGTCACTAGTACCTGGGGTCTGAATGCTTTCTGGTCTCCGTGGCGACAGTACAGTGTCCTGATGCTTGGGAGCTGACAAGCCAGGTGCTAGACCAGCTCTGTCACCGGAGAACTGGCATGACTTGCGGGGAGATCAGACTTTGTCCTAGTGGCATGTGCTTCCCCTGTAAAATATCGCTGAGGTTCACTGCCGCTTGAACTCAAGGTGACTGATTGATTACCAACAATAAAGAAAATCGGTCTTCTCGCGTCTGTTCATCCTACTGCCCACTAGGTGGCGCTGTTCGTCACACTAGAACAGTGGGGCTTGGGTTCCCAACTTGAACACGCACAGTTGGGCAGTGCCTTTAGACCTCTTGACCCTGTTCTTCTGCGGACGTTCTTAAAGTCCTTTCGGTCCCCGCTGCCAAGACACAACCCTCTGCAACTCTCCCCACCTGCTCTTAACACAGTAACATTCCTTAAATTTCTATTCCGCGGCCCCCGTTTGTGATGGATACAGTTCCCTGGATTCACTTGCCAGCTCGACATGGACCGCTCTCAAATGAGCTCCCGTCTCCCCTCGGCGATCCACTGCCTATCCAACTGCCCCTTGGACACCTACACGTGACAGACACCCCAAGCTGACTTTACCTGCTCCTCTTTTCCTGTTCTCTTTCTTTGTACGTGGCCCCAGAGGTCTAGACTGGACTCTCAACTTCTCCCACCATGGTTTCCCCCTTCACCCCCCTCCCCCCACCCCCGCCCCGACATCCTGAAATCCCATGAGGTCACTCCCTCCTCTGCTGCTGCTGTTCTGATCCAAACGCATGGTCTCTTCTGTGGGTGTGAAAACAGACTCCTAAATCGCCTCCAGTGTTTTCCTCCATCCGTTTTCACACTGTAGACACACTCCCACACATTACGTGCATACATATATAGTCTTATATGAGGGGATATTTAGAAGAATATTATATAAATACATTTCCTTGTTTCTCTCTATATTGTCTGCTCCTCACCCCATTGTAAGGCCCATGAGGGTGGAAGCCATGTGCATTCCGTTGTGCGCTGTATCTTCAGTGCGTCCAGCATTGCCTGATGCATAGTGCTCAGTCAGAGTTTGTGGGGCGAACTAGTTCACTGCTGCGCTATGGCTGTGGCCAGAGGAACGCTGGGTTTTGGTTGTCTATCTCAGGAGTGATCCAACAGGTGAACTGAGGACGTTCGGAGTCTATTTATCCTCCAGATCTTTTTCTGGCACTGTGCCATGCGTTCCTATAATTGTGCCACTCCTCATGGGGCTTCTGTTATTTTAAAGCATTATCTGATGGGAGAGGAGAGCCAATCTCCAATCGTTTTGTTATCATTCTCTGATATCTTGGTGATGCTCATTTTGGATGAGGGTGTGTGTATAATGATCTTGAAGAGGCTGGAGTCAGTGTGGGAAAGCTGGGCATCTGGAAGTTTGTCAGGATCTTTGAAAATGAGAAAGTAAGGTGGGGTGGAGAAGAACACCTTGTATGTTGTAATTTTGCTTGTGTCTGGTTCTGTGCGTGAGACAGAGATTCCAGAATCTGTGGGCTCATGTTTGATCAGTTCTGGGAATTTCTCAGCTACTGTCTCTTTTCTCTCATCCATTTTCTGTATTTTCTGCTTTTGGGACTTAAAATAGATGTATAAATTCTTATTCTATCTTCCATATCTATTAATCTTCTATTTATACTTTCCTTCTCTTTACATCATTACACTTCATTCTCAGTTACTTTTTCATACCTATCTTTTATCTCCCTAATTCTTTCTTCAGCCGTGTCTAATTTGTTTGATTCTCTATTCAATTTTTTAATTTTAGTACTTACATATTTAATCTCTACAATTTCTGTTTGGTTCATTGTCAGATATGCCTGGTCAGATATGATGGTTTTCCTGCTTGTTCATTTTTGGGAACCTCAAACTTTTTTTGTGTGTTTTACACATTTCACACACAGTTATTTTATATCCTGTATATGATGATTCCAATGGCTGAAGATCTTGGGTTCTAAAGCTGTTGGTTTGGTTTCTGCAAGCCTTCACTCATGATGGCTTATTTCCTTGAGTGACTGGCGATATTTTGTAGCTGGTTGATATTAATCTGGGGGAATACTGGAGGCATTTATTCTCAAACAATTTGCATTTTCCTTTGCAGAGAGCCAGGGGGCGCTACTGATCTGTAATTGGTCCACAATCCTTACAGAGACCAGAGCTTTATGTAGATAACGTCTAGGGATCAGATTTTCCTTTTTTTTTTTTTTTTTTAAATCTGAGTTTGATTAGCCTACCAGGCTCAGATTTCAGCTCACCAGTTACTTTTTAAAATAGATTCGGAGACTGTGCCGTCCAATATGAGAGCCACTAGCTGCATGTGCTTGGTAAAGCGGAGCATCTCCAGAGATCCATAGCCACATGCACCCCGTGGCAACTGCACTGGGCGGCAGAGATAGAGAGCACTACCACTGCAGACACTTCTGTTGGACAACGCCGCTCGCGAGCATCACTCTTACATCATGGGAGTCCAATCAACCAAAGGGATACTTTTGTACAGGGAGGAACCTTCCTGCCAGAGGTGTAGGATCTTACCCAGCTTCCTCCGACACCAGTGCTATAAACAATGGAGAAAGCAATAGTGACTTTTAATAGGAGATAGGGTATGAGCATCCTGTTTATTAAGAAGAATTAGTAAGAGAGCGCCGTAGCAAATCTATCAGAAGGGAGAAAGACCAGAAGCAGAACTTACAGCCAGGAGGGTATTGCAGTGTCCTGGTGAGGACTGTCAAGGACGGACTTGAACTAAGCCAGTGAGAGTGGAGGTAGCGGGGAGAAAAGAAACCACGGTTGGATGAGGATCGCATTTACAGGTGTTTGGGATAGAAGAGAGAGAGGAAGAGATGGGGGAGGTTTCCAGCTGGGTCAGCGCCAGGTGGTGACGTCATGCGCCAGGGCAGGCACTGTTCGCGAAGGAACGCACGAGGGAAGAGATGAGCTCCGTCTGGGATATTTTGTGTTCAGGGCGCTCAGTCTTGCGCGGTGGTGTTTGAGGTGCTCGCGTGCCACCTATGAAGCCCAACAGGTCGCCCTGCGCTGAGCCAAAAGGAGCCCCAGCCAACAGGTAAGTGCACAAGAGGACGGGAGTAGAAACCTACTCTGACCCGCGCCTGTGACCTCTGAGCCTCTCCTCACGGAGGAAAGCTGGGGGACAGCTCCGGGACCCATCCTGTGATGAACACCATCCTCTCTTGCCTTCTAAGCACATTCATCTTGGATTTCCAGGTTCATCATTTCCCGTCTTTCTGGGCCTCATGTTGCTTCCTGTGTTACTTGCACTGACCCTGCAGTTCGGGGCGGGGAGGCCAGAATATCTGGGAAAGTGGCTTGCGATGGCCAGGCCACTGGGCTTTAGCGAGTAGGAGCAACGCCCTGCCCAAGCGCACTCCCATCTGCGTGAGCATCCTCTACAGCTGAGGCCAGTGAACTCCGCCTGCTTACCTGCCGTAGCTCCTCGGTGAGCACCAGATGTGTGGGCTGGGGATGGTACCCATCCTGGTGGAGCTTCCTTAGGACCTTCTCCAGGTTCACAGAAATGCACATGGAAGGAAAGCCCAGGGGAAACGATCTCGAGACAGTTGATACCTGTTGAGAACCTGCGGTGTGCCGGGTGCTTTCCTCTGTGTTTGTCTGCAAACCCTATTGGGGGGCGGGGCGGGGGGAGACTCCTATCTCGATCTTCCCTTTGCTTCTTGGACTCTTGTTGGTTTCTCTTTGCTTCCTCCTCAACCCCATCCCTGCCGACCCCTTCAGGTGGGCACACCAAGTGACCACCTTCCTAGCTTTGTTCCTCAGATCCCAGCACCGTTTGCCACAATATCACAATTCACTGATGACAATCGAATCTCTTTTGTGTCACTGAATGGTGTTTCCTGGGTGGAATCCCGTGGAAGCTGGTGGGAATCCCGTGTTTTTGGGTGGGCTTGTCTTCATATGCTGTCACGAGCTACTTTATCACTTGTTCTAGGAATTCCAGGAGTTTTTCGTGCATGAAATTCTCCCGAGAGCCTTGTTAAAGTGCAGATTCTGCCGCCCCATCTCTATGGGCTCCGATTTATTATATTAAGCAGGACTCAGGGATGAGCATTTTGGAACAAGCACCGCAGGTGATTCTAAAGCAGGTTTTGAGGCTCCAACTTTGAGAAGCTGTGTCAGCCCCACAGGGTGGGGCACCCTCACAGCCCCTCTCTCAGCCCCCTGCTTCCCTGCCCCTGGCTGGTCCCCATGAGAGGTAGGTACTCCACACAAAGCCAACCACCAGGAGGCAGTCTCTTACCCCTGGGGACCTGCTGCTGTCCACACTAACACCTTCAAGTCTGAGTTTGAGCTCCAGCCTCCAGCTCCTCCTCAGAGGCTGAATGATAGCCTCACCTTTTAGGTGAGACCTACCTGCTCCACATGGAGAGCTCGGCCTCACCCACCGCACAGGCTCAGGAGTGGCAGAAACCTCACCTGTGGAGCAATCACAGCACTGGAACCATGAGGATGGGGCCATAGGGACAGAAGGGTGCGCCCTCCTAGCCCTGGAGAGTGACTGGGGCTTCTCAGGGAACACTGAGGTTGTGGCCCAGGGTTGGTTCTGGTTGGGGGGCCCTGGATAGCTGCTCACTGGCAAGGGAGGTGCGTGAGCCCATCAGCATGTGGAGAAAAAGGGGGAGACAGGCTGAAATCGGGGGGGGGCAGGCGCAGTAAGTGCCGGCTGCAGGCTGTGGCAATGGCACGGAAGGAAGGTAAGGCTCCAGCCAGTGTCAGGTGGAAGGAAAACCAGCTGGGAGGGAATAACCGAACTCAGGTCCGGATGTTGACTGGTCTGCTGGCCTGACATCAGCACTGTAACATGCAATCATACATTGGAATATTTTTTCAGAAGAGCAAACAACAGGCAAATATGACCACACAAACACCCAGGGGCTGCGTGGTGGGGGAGGGGAGGAGGCTTGTGGTGGAAGGTGAAGTCCAAATCAGTGAAGGCACAATTAAACCATTCAAACATAACAGAATTTATCATTCAGCCACTTGCGTCTGGTTCATCAATTTGGGGCACAAAATTAGGATACATTTTTTTCTCTATTTTAATGACTTTGTTATTAGTAGTCATCTAACTTATTGGATGAATGTGGTGCTTCCACTCTTCAGGCACTCCCTCCCGTGATAACATAAAAACCTGCTTAAGATGCTTAGGGATCATTGCGGATTTCATTCAATGAGGGGAAAAGATGAAAAGCCAGCCAAGTCCCATTTGATCACCCTGGTCACTGTCCCTGTTGAAATACAGACGTCTTGGGTGCCTCATGCTGTAGGCGACCTGGGCATTGTTACCTGAAGGATAGGTTGTTCCTGCTCCCTGAAGCAAAGCTCTTTAGTGACCTAAGGCTGCAGCCACCACTGCTGTGTGACAGTGTTTTGGGGAGGGCTTTGCCCTGTTATTCTTCTCAGTTGTGTGGACCTTACCACCACACGTCTCCACTCTCCCCAGTTACCTTGCCGCGTTGTGGCTGTCACTGTTGTCTGTTAATTTACACTCACAGCCTTTTTTCTCAGGGATGCCATGGGGCAGCCAAGTCTGGACCCACCCTTTCCCTCAAACTTCCATGTCTCGGCCCTCAATGCAGAAGATGACCCTCCTCCCCTTGGATTTAGGGCTTGGTTTTGTTTCTTGTCCCAGGATGACTGATATTTCTCTACTCAACTTGTCAGACACCAATCAAGACCATGCTGGTGCAAATCAGAACTTGCTGTCACACTTCTGTCCTCAACGTATGTCTTCCCTTCAAAGAGTTACCCTCAGTGCCTGCTACAGTCCGCAAGCTCAGTGCTGGTTCGGCCACAGATTTCGTAAGCCACAGCGCTAAGGGACTCGGCCCTCCCCCAGGGATTCACAGATGACAGGTGTGTAATTAAGTATGTCCTCACAAGGGCAATAATTAGAATGATATTTTTAAATGGGAGGAGAGGGTTAGAGAGAGGGTGAGTGAGTCAGTAAAGCTTTAGGGAGGGGGTAGATTCTGAACAGTCCAGAAGCTCAGATCACAAATGCAATGAACATTTGCCTGTCAGCTGCTAAGAACCAGAACATACATTATGTTTGTTGTAAGAAATCGAGTTCATACTTAGGTACACACTGCATGGCAGGGAGAAACAATCATTCTTTACCACTAACAGGGCTCCCCAAGGCACCATCAACCTAAATCTTCTGTGTGGTATTGTTGCCTGAAGAGCTCACGCTTTCCCAAATGTGCAGGGGTCTGCCGGGTGGAGCTGGGGTTGGCCACAGCCCGGTTCCTGGGAGAGTTCTGCCAGTGATGGCTGACAACAAATCCATGCACACAATGAGACTAGAAGTGTTTCCTTGAGGCTTTTAACTTCCTCTTGGCTTCCTTCTGAGTCCTGGGATCTTTAAGCTTGGATGCCTTTCTTAAATTCTAGTCCACAGGTGGGTTTAACAGTTTGGGCCAAGTTCACAAGGAGGGAGGAAAAGCTGCCAGAGATATGAGCCAAGCCCGTGGCTTTGAAACGTGTTCAGGGATGGATCGCTGTACAGGTTTCACTGTCCAATTCAAATGATTTAGTTTTCTGGGCAGGGGTTGGGGGCACGACGCACAGGCGTATCGTTTTGGAGGCAGCACAGACTTCAGAGTTAGAAGGACGTGGGTTTGAGTCACACTGCGGGGAGTTCAGTGACCTTGGACAGTTCACTTAACCTCTCCGAGGTTCCATTTCCCAACTTGTAACATACATGTACTAGTCCCTATCTCCTGTTGAGCTGAGGGTCAAACGAGAGGAATAACACACTGACTTTAATGCCTCCTTGCACATGTATTTGTTACCTCTGCTTTATTCATGCTCTTGAATTTAAATATCATCTTGTACCTGTTCCTAATATAAATAACTTGCAGCAAATGTCAAAGGTTTAAAAATTAAGCTGAAACAATCCTATCTGTGAGTATTTCATTTCTGTGACCCGGAACATTTTACTCTGAACGGTGGCCCCCAGGACATCAAGGACCTCCAGACAGTGTGATTCAGGAGTGGTGCTCTTTCCCATGATGTGGCAGTCATGGAATCACTTCACTGCTGTTGATTTAAAAGGTTATTTTCGAGATCTTGGGAACAGTATCATTGTGATGAATACAAATCGATCCTATAGCCCTCAAGGCCAATGGGATTCTAGCTCCCACTTTTGCCCTCGAATTCCCTGTGTTTCACTGGGTAAGACAGAAGACCTCTTTCTGGTGGCAGATGCCCTCCGCAGACACAGGACTACATCGTACCTTGTGGTTAGAGACTCGGGGGCTGCTGATCTCCAGCCTTGACTTACAAGTTTGCCAAAGCCCTGACAACCTCTTTCACAGGTTTGAAAATATTCACCGTTGATGTTAGTATTGTCATCCAGGGGAGGGTGTGGGGGTGTGAGGGAGGGGAGGTGGCATACACATACTGTAGGACAGATCTCACACAGCAGCACATCATCAGACCAGCTAGTGATGCACCTTTCACTTCAAAGGGATGATGAAAAGACCCACTCCTCCCTGAGGAAGGAAATGCTGATTAAGGAAACGGGTATCGCCAGGCAGAGCCCTGGGCTGAGTGTCCCCGGGAGCGTGGGGATTCTGGAGGTGGACGTGCAAGTCTTGGATGAAGCTTGCCTGCCCTATGGTTTTGTCTTCTACCCCTCCCTGTACTCCTCCTGAAGATCAGGGTTGTTTGAGATGCAAGAGATTGTCTCCACAGTAAATACAGATGACTCCTGAAGCCCAGGACGGAAGAGTTTGCTGAAGTGTTGCTATTGTGAAGAACACTGTGTATCTCTGAGGCGTGTCTGCACATCGGGCAGTGTGAAGGCGTCCCCTGGGCGATGCTGGAAAAAGAGGGTGATGGAGAAGCCAGGAAAACAGCAATAGCAGCAGCAGCAGCAGCAGCAGCAGCAGCAAGCCCATCACCGTTCTTGCTTGTTAGGGACCAGGTTCTATCTGTAGTTTTTCCACTAACCTTGAGCTTCACAAAGTTGACTTTGGAGCAATAGAACCTTCTTATAAATCCTTCATCTACAGTAAGCACTTACTACATGTTTATTAATTGAATGGATCAAAATCTAAATCCTTATAGTTGGGAGTGTGTAAGCTTACATCATGAGTATGGCATTTAATGAGATCTTTGGGCCTCAACATCTTGGTAAAGTCACCACCAGTCAGTCCAGTTGTCTTCCCATTCAATTAGCATTTGAACAAATATGACACCCCATTATACCTCACACCAAATCTGAAATTGCAGAATATCAGAGCTGAGAGTTCCTTTTGTTCAACCCCTAATTTTCAGACAATGAAACGGAGGTACAGTTGTAATCCTTTTGAAAACACGTTAACCCAGATTTTCCTCATGATTATAATGAATAGGTGCTAATCTTCATTACTGACCCAGGGCTGGGGTTTAGGGATTAGTTTGCACAATTCCATGTATGATGGTGTATTTGTGACTTTGGCAGCCTCCCAACACCCCCTTAGGTAGACCCTCCCAATTTTTGAATTTCTATGGCCACATGAATATATCTAGGATGGTAGAATTGTAAAAATCTGTATAAAAATGCTCTAAAAAGATAAAATCTATAAAAAGAAAATAAAAGGATGCACAAAATGCTCACACTTCTTCCACAGAGCTGAGTAAGCACTAGGAGGTGCTGCTTGTCACAATGCTTTTATCGCTGTCATCTCCAGAAACAGGGAGAGAGGAGTGCTGGCTGGGCTTTTGAAAATAGAGGGTTGCAGGAAGACACGTGGGAGGGTTCAGACACTTTGCTTTCTTGCCCGGCTGCGTCAAGGAACCATGGTCTGGCTGCTTGTGGAGAGCAGGGCCAATAAAATGGCATTGGTCCGATCAACGTAGCATAAAGTATATGAAACAAAGTGGAGTCACTTATGTCAACCAAGATGGCTGCCAGTCAGCCAGGACACTTTGGTTCAAGAGGAAAATTACCTGAGTTAGAGTAAACACATCTGGCAAGGAGGCACACCTAAGATATCTGCACATTTGTTCAGAGCATCTGTGTCTGCAGAGTGGGACCACCCACAGACAGGCTCCTGGGAAAAATCCACACTTGTCATCAGGGGTGCCAAGACATTTACTGAAAAGACTCAGAAGGGTGGAGTACCCCACATTCCAAGTACAACTGAGGCAGGCTCCAGACCACTGCTGAGACAGCCGAGCTCCACACACCAGAGTGCTGCTCCACGCCACACTGATCTCCCTTGGCATCGGCCACCGAAGGCTCTGCCTTGCTGGACTGAGGACTTCGCCTGCCCTGCTGCCCACCTGGCTCCAGAGATCCTTCCTTGTAAGATGCTGACAACTCCCTTGTCCACCGTGCTGACTCCTGGACCCACAGACTGAGACTCTGGGACTCGGGTTTGTTAGCCCCTGTTGATTGCTCTGTGTGTGTGTGTGTGTGTGTGTGTGTGTGTTATATTCTCTTAGACTGTTACAGTGTGAGTAGGATATTAATGTGTGTTGATGTTCTACTCTGAGTGAACCTGCATTCAATAAAAGCTGCGTGACCAGCATAGTTACTGTGTGTGACTCCTGTCTCTTCCTCGGTGCCGGCCTGCTCCTCAGGCAGCAAGCCGAGCAGTTGCCCAGCTGACTTAGGGGAAAGACGGTACCGCGAACATGTGCTCCTGACCCGTCTTTGTCTTTTCCTTTCTCTCACCAGGTCCCCCTCCCTCAGCTTTCAAATACATCACCGGTAAACTCCCATCCTCCTACTTGGGTACTCATACTGATGCCTGGTGCAGGGGGTTTCTAAAGCACAATGTACCCTCCCAGCACCCTGTGACACAGATGGTGGTGGGTGACTGCTGTCCCAGAAACCCTCCCAGTAGAAGGGACGATCAGCAGGGTGTTCACCAGGGGAACATGCTGCACAGATGACCTCCATGTGCACCCTTTTATTTGCATCTAATTCTGTGCACTGGGATAACAGGCAAATGAAGTTCTTGAGACTTGTCTTCTAAGTTTCCCAACGGCACATCCTACATAAGTTGCTGCTGGAGAAACATGATGGCCGGATACAGAGAATTGCATCAGGTGAGAGAGCCACAGGGGAAGACATGAGGAAGGTAGGCTGCAACTTGTCCTTGGTGTTCCCTTAAGAAAACTCAGAAAATGAGGGATGTCACACCCTGTCCCCACCCCAGGGTGAGAGGCTTGTTGAAGGATATCCAAAACCTGACTTGAAAAAAAGACAATTCAGGTTGTGCAAAGTAGTGATTTAAGTTACAGGAGCTGTAAAGAGTGCTGATCTTTCATTCCTCTTTCTTCGGAGAGAGGGTTGGTTACTGGGTTTCGGGAGAGGAAATGCTGTTGGGGAATAACCGTGGGAAGGCAGCCCCTTCCCGCACTGCTGTAGGGTTGCTCTGGGGTATGTTCGACGTGACGTAGTCAAGCATGAAAACGTTCATGCATTTCATCCATGAACTCAGCCCCTAGGTCAGGAGACCTCCTGGCAGTCAGATAAAAAGGTTAAACACAAAGACTTTTAATAGCGCTATTATATAAATGAGAAAGCACCTAAATGCTTAATTAGTAAGGAAATAGATGAGTAATTTATGACACATTCACATAGTCATTAAAAGTAATTCTTATTAAACAGAATTTTAAAACATGGAGAAATATTTAGGTTGAAGTGTTAGGTGAGAAGAAGCAGCACACAAAATTACAAATGTAGTATGAGATCCAAGATATAAAAGAGTGTGTAGAAAAAGAGAAAATTGTGAATTTTGATGGGTTTATAATTATCTTTAGTTTGTATTTGTTACTAGTTTTAATTTTCTCAAATGATATGACATTATTTAAAATAGCCTAATATCCCACATTTCTATCCATCTCCCTATTCAAATCTTTATTGCTTTTACAGTTAATTCTCGGTTATACTATTATTCTGTGGGTTAAATCTGACTTATAGAAAATTAATTTCACTGTTACAAGTTGCATGCCACTTTAAGTTCCTTTAGATTTTCTGATTCTCTGGTTTTTAGGTTAGGAGTTCACAAGTGTTACATTCCACAGAGCTGTAGGGTCTTCTTTCCTAGGGGGTTACATTCTTCATTTTTGATAGAATGACAGACTGCATGTGTTCCTCAAATCATGGTCCTCACTCAGTCGTGGCCCAGGGGTTGGTGTCCACAGGACATCCAGTGAACTGTCCTGGAATTACAGAAAGAAGAAGAGACTCTCTATGAAAATCCAAGGCCGCAAAATGAACGAACTGACCTCCAAATAGCTCAAAAATCCTCAAAGGATGTGTTATTTTCCTTAACAGCAAAATAGGAAGCATGTTCTGAAAAGGAGCCCATGTTGTTCTATGATAAGGCAAATTTTGGAGTTTTGCAGGTGAATGAATTCCTTGAAAATAGCCGAGGGAGGGAGGGAGGGAGAGAGAGAGAGAGAGAGAGAGAGAGAGAGAGAGAGAGAGATATGGGGGGGCAGATGGGGAAATGGGGAAACAGGTAGGGAGAGAGATAAAGAGAAGGAACCAGGGAGACAGGGGAAGAGGGGTGACAATTTGTTCATTTGTTAGGTTTTGTCTGAGAAGCCAGAAGAAACACGAGGAACTGGTGAGGATGCTCAGGGAATTGTCCTGGAAGCCATGGAGTTGTGGTGGTGATTGAGCAAGCAAGTAACTAAGGCACAGAGACAATAGTTTGCAATACCCGGTTCTTTCTTAACTCTCTCTTAGCTGCGTTTTGCTTCACACTTGGCTCAGGCCACAGGGATTGTCCGCGCTCAATCCCTTTGCTGGGAGGGGATTGGGACACGTTATGAAAATAATTCCTCTTGGGTTTTATGTGTTTCACTTACAGACTGTGACTCATGGGGTTCCGCGGTGCCGACAGGGATCTGTAAGTGGTTCAGGGGGATGAGGACCAGAGATAGGAAGTCAGAGCCCTTCTAGCAGCGCTTTATAAAGGCTTCCTCTGACCTGCTTTGCAAACGGGCTGTGGGGCAGCGTGGAAAGGAGACTGTGCTGAGAGCTGTGGTCTGAAAGGGAGGCACTGCAGGCGCACAGGTAATTGGTGTAACACGCATTGAGTCAGTGCCCGTACGTGTGTGTCCCTCCCGCCGCCGTATAGGTTAATTTTCTAACTCATGGTCGCTACTGAAAAATCACAGAATTTCTTGTTCGGCCCCTATTTTGACCAGTTTCCACAGGCTGTAAGACTCGGCTGTTCCCCGCTCTGCGCGATATTGAATTAACTTCATCAGTGCGCGGTCCGTGGCTGGGGACAGTCCTCATCGGCTTCCAGGTAGGTGCCGCGTGGTGGACAGGCTGTGGTTGGGGGAGGTGCCTTTGGAGCAGCAGTGCTGGTGTGAAGCCCTCCGTGTTGCAGATCTGCGTGCGTGGGAGCTGGGACGCTGTGGTCCTGCAGCTCTTCTGGGTCGTGACGCTGAGCGACGGGACTGCCCGAGCTGAGTTTTTTCCTTTGTCAGATTGGGATAATGATGCGTCCACCCTGACTTATTGGAAGGACTGAGCGAGATAATGGGTGCAGAAAGGCCTGAAAGCAAGGGCAACCCCATTCTTGTTCATTGTATACCCAGTGCCTGGCACATAGCAGGTGTTCACCAGTCCCCAAATGAATGTTGGGGGGTTTATTTCACTGCAGTGCTCAAGGGGCTCAGAGTTCGGTCTGGGGTTAAGATCAAACCCAAATGCATATTTTTTAAACTTACTAATTGTGTTTTAACATTTGCTTTAGGACAAAAGTTCTATGTTTTAAGGGGTAGACACTTCATAGGCTTTAAGTAGTGTCGTTTCGCCAGTTAAAGCAAGGACAAGCGAGCTTTTCAGTAAAGGGGAAAGGGATCGAGAAGTGTAAATACTCAGTTATAAGAACAGCCACGGGATGTAAAGTGCAGCGTAGGGACTATGGTCGACAACACTGTGATAACTGTGTGTGCTGTCAGGTGGGTACCAGACTTGTTGGGGTGATCACTTTGTGATGTAAACATCTCACCACTATGCTGTATACCCCAAAGTAATATAATATGTCAACTGTATTGAAAAAATAAATTTAAAAAAATTATTGTTTCAGTATTTAAAGCAAGGATCAGCAAACTTTTCCCTAAAGGACCAGACAATAAGTATTTTTGGGTTTGTAGGCCATCTCATCTCTTCACAACCTCTCAGACTCTGCCACGATAGAGTAAAAGCAGCCAAAGATAGTAGTAAATGAACGGGCATGGCTGTGTGTCAATAAAACTTTATTTACAAAAACAAACATTGGTCTAGATTTGGCCTGCAGGCTATCATTCGCAAACCCTGATTTCAAGGATGAAGCCCAGATTACAATGTTAGAAAAAATAGACTTGTCTAAGAAATGAAAACAAGTTTATACAGTAATAATTCTATGTAATTATAATAATAACACTAACATTTGTATAACACATTAGAGCATGCAAAGCCATATAATTATTCCTATTTTTTTTTATAGGAGAGAAAATTGAAGTTCAAGAGGAATTTGCTCCAGGTGTCAGGTTAGTAAGATTCATTCCAGAATCCAGATCCTCTGATTGTCAAGGTACTACTTTTTCTGCAGTGTGTTCTCCATGCCACCTCATAGCTCTGCCTGTCTTGGGTCCCTTTGTCCCGGTCACACTGGGGTTGGCAGTTGGCATCATTTGCAATCCTGGAGGCTTTAGTTTTGGATCTGAGAGAACTGAGAATTTTTATGGAAAGGGTAATTGCTATTGTAAGGGTGATTGTAAGCTTTAAAACAAGTTTATTGTGTTTTAGTCTTTATTATTGTTGCTTTTTTTATTTTAATGGATTTTTTTTCCCTTTTTGGATTTTATATGTTGTTACCCAGGCTTTTAAGTTTGGAGGATAAAGTGGTGAATGTCAGTTCAACTGTCAACTTTTGATGAAAGATACTTTTTTCATTAGAATAAAAGTCTGTCTGCTGATGTTTTCCCCATCAACACACTTGGTTTCCTCAGTATTGTAATGTAAAACTGGATGAAAAGAGCCTCTTTACAAGAGAATTTTAATCACATTGTTTGGCATCGCATTCTGGCATCCCTGAATTTCTAATTCCTCAAAAAAAGACTTGTTACTAATGGGTTAAATGATTAGCTCATCCTCACGCTGAGTTCTAACACACTTAGGAGGACTCGGCCAACTCTGCACTTGATGAAACCCTCTTTTTACAGCCTGTTTAACCTTTTAGCATGCCTTGAAGGGCACTGTCAGGTTAGTGACCTCCAGACTTCCTTCTGACTCTGCTGCGATTCTCTGATGCTTTAAGTCCCTGGTGCTAGAGAGAATGACTTTCTCCAGTCACTCAGATGAGGTTATGTGCGCAAGTCCCAGCTGCTGCTCCATGAGTTCTCATGCCCTCTTTAGTGACTTGTTGAGTGACTTTAATATTTAGCTACATGTGGTGGTGGATTTCATCACCCACTACCGATTGGACAATCATACCACACCAGACTTGTAGGCTTGTAGAGTACAGCTGCACGTTGTCAGATCCTTGTTGAATTATTTGGAAGGCTGAACAGATGCAATCCTAGATTAGAGATATCCAAACAAGCTTTGCATCTGCTCAGGTATCCAGATGCCCAAGGCAATGAGAATGTCACCAGCCAAGAACAAACAAAGATGACAGCCAGAGATCCAGGGAGCTGGCCAAAAATCCCTCCTGTTCTAAAGGTGCTTCGTACTCTTTCTGAAGCGGGTGCTGGATGAGGTACTTATTGACCGAGCAGTATGAAGTCTTGATAGACTCACATGTGAAAAATTTCCAACCTCTTGTAAATCATAAGCAGTGACCAGATACAACCACAAAAGGATGGTTTTTGGAATTTCGTGGGGGAAAAAAAATCCACAAGCACTTTTCAAATGAAGAAGTGAGGTGAAGAAAATTAACAGCCTATTTGTTTTCTATGTTCACTATTGGGAATTGAAGACCCCCTTGATGCCCAGTTACTGGTTTCCACTGGTCAATATCTTAGTTTATAAAAATGGTTTTTACTTGATTTCTTTGTACACTAACTGCATAAATAGTTTATATTCTCCATACAAGTAAACATACAGTAGACTATATTTAAGCAGCTTAAAGGCAATATCCATAAAGGCAATATCCCACTTCAAAAAGTTTTCTTTTGAATTTCCCTATTTCTAACATGATCATATTTATGGGGTTGGAACTGAGATAATATTGTTGTCTGATGAGTTAGAAAAGGAGAGAAAGGGGTCAAAAAGGGAACCTGGCCAAGAAGGAATCCTCATTTTGTCCCTAAGTCATGTTGATTCCCAACAATTCCCAATGCTTTTATTTTTCTTAATGTTCGTCCCATTACCTCTTGTGCTCTATTCACTCTCTGCTGTGTTGATGCTCCTACAAAAATCAGGACCATCGAATGTTAGAACTAAAAGAAACCTCAGAACTTATTTGTATTAGTTTTAAAACTTAATTTTTTTAGTTATGGAATACATTTGTCCCATGAAATCTGTATCAGAAGCCCAATAAGAAAGAGAGAGAGAAAAAGAGGAAGGAAGAAAGGAAGGAAGGATAAACAAAAAGGAAGAAAGTGGGAATGTTTAGGGCTCAGAAAATCTTTTAAGGGAATCAATAGGATAAACAGATGAGCAGTTCACAGCTTCATAGCACTGAAAGCTAAGCTGGGCGGATTTTCTGGAGGTTTGGGTACAGAATTCACTAGTTGTCTAGTTCCTGGCAACTTAGTTCTCTTCTAGAAACTCCCTAACCCCTCTCTCTGTTTGTGTTGATCATTCTGTCTTCTGACTGACATTCAGCTCTTCTAGTCAATAAATTGAATAGTAATTCCTACCTTCATGGCAAGGCTGCTGCAGGAAAACAAATCTACAACTTTGAAATTGGCTTGGAGCTCATTTTATAAACCTGAGGCAATCAGTTAAAAAAATTTAGAATAATGTAGAAATTTAGGTGTAAGAGAACGCCCAAGACAATGGGCACATGAAGCAATATTGTTCTCTGCTTCCCTTTATCTAGTGGGGGTGAGGTTTGGGAGGAAGAGTGTAGCTCAATATTATTATGAGGATCTATAAAGACACCCAATTGGAAAGAGCAAGGAAAATATAAACACAGTAAGTAAAATATTTAATTTAGTCAAAAGCATAGAGCGTATTTGTTTAAAAACATATATGCCACACATTTCTTTTTTTTTCCCTTTTAAAAAATCAGTAATAATTTGACCCTGGCTTCAAACATGGCAGCTGGAACAGAGCCCTGGTGGGAGGGGCAGAGCTCATATATTTCCATTCCTGACAGGGTGTGGATGGGAACTGTTCGCAGCACCTCTGAAGGCAAGAAGGTAAATGCTAGCATTGCCTGATATCATTCTTAACAATGAACAGTGCGTTGAAAAATTATTTTAAGTAATAGAAACCCAAAGTAGATCGGATTGAAAGCAAAAGATATGCTGTTTTTATTTAGTCGAATGCCTTTGGAAAATGAACGATTTGTTTGATGATGTTTTGAATTTTTTGTAACTGTGGCAATTTTTTTTTTTTTGGTGAATGTGACAGTGGTATCTGTCACCTTCCTCAGCCCCCCCAACACCTGGTCAGGTGTCAGAGGTGTCTGATTTCTTAAAAATGTGGATGTTGGAAAAAATTTTAGAAATCTTTACAGAGTTGGAAGATTGTATGTTTCTACTAATTTCTGAAATATAAAATGGTATAATATGTAGAATATCTGTATTTTAGATAATGCGAGTTTACATTTCTCTTTGGCAACATAGGACGGAAATGCTTTGCTTGCCTCTTTCACAAGCATTTTTCTGTTTTTAAATATTGTTTATCATTTAGTTAGTTATAACCAGATTTGGAAATTGATTCCAGCAGAATAGAGTCTACTTGTGTGAAGTTGAAATTTTATTCTCAGCTTATTAATAGCTTTGTATAAATTATGAAAATTGTAAGGGATGAGATATTTTTGGGATATAATTTTCCCCCCTACTATACTGAAGAGAACAATTACCTTAGAATAATTTGAGTTGTTAAAAAATCTATCTTATGTAAACTTTTACATTGCCACAATAAAGGAAACCATATTTTAGTGGCTACATTGTTTCTTCTGATAGAGTAGAAAATTAATCCAAAGTTGGTTCTACTGTGTAACAGCTCTGTTCATTATGGCTGTCTGCAGAATGTATAAAGTCAATAT